>QJNZ01001082.1:0-27143 GCA_004155055.1 Monosporascus sp. CRB-8-3 | reverse complement strand
GGGGGAGAAGCAGCCAGATATAGCTATAGCTTCTTTGTCCTTGCAATCCTAGGGCCACAAATCAAAGCCCTTTTGATCCTTTCAACGCTCCAACAATAAATCACCACATCTGCCGACATAAGCTTTTTAATTACCGCTTTTTAAAGCTTAGATTAACTAAGTTAATATACACTTTTTACACTTTATGCACTTTTCCTAGCGATCAGCCTAACTGTTATAGATTAGTTATTTAGAGACCAGCTCCGGTCGTAAAGTCTTCAGACTTGCGTACTGAGATTTACTGGCCTATTAAACGTTGTCGAATGGTATACTCCGTATGGGTCAGGCTCGGCAGATTGAGGAGAAGCCTGGGGGGTGGAGATGGTGACCTCGGAAGTTTCTTGGGGGCGCTTAAGTGATGAACACGGTAGCCGCGCCGAGAAGCAATATCACATATATCGCCGCCCGTTGTATGACAAGCTGTACCTATACAGCGCGTTCTCCAAGCACATTGACGGCCCTAAGGTATGGAAGGCAGAGGATTACGCGAACAATCCCGATGGGTTCATCAGTTTTCCACAGCTGAGCCGGATAAGATTACAGGGGCAGCCGATATGTTCATTGGAGCAGGCCTTCCCTTGACCAGACTTACGAAGGAGAACTTCCCACTTCCGAATCTAGCAACTTCGCTAGCTACCATGCGCCGCGAGATGTTGAACGGCAAAGGCTTCATTCTGTACAAGGGCTCCCCGGTCCACGAATGGGGTAGGCACAAGTCAGCGTTCGCCTGTATGGGCTTGGGGTTGTACCTCGGCTGCCTCGTAAGCCAGAACGGTAAAGGGTAAGCATGTGATGAATGGTAGAATGTCTGACATTCATATTGAGTAAATAGAGGAGCCACTTGCTTGGGCATGTAAAAGACCTAGACGAAGACTCAACCCAGATCGACAAAATCCAGATATACCGCACGGTATGAAAAAGATTCCAGTTCACCACCATACTTCATTTCTTCCCCTGCTTCGATGTATATATTCATACATATAACCTTTTTAGCATCCCTGAATGCTTATGTAGGAACCTAAAATATATCAACTTCCTAGTAGAATGCTCGGCAATTCTTCCACGCAGACGACTGTGATATTGCCCGGCTCCTCTGCCTTGCCAAAGCCGAATTCGGGGGCGAGAGTAATATGTGCTCGATCCACCACATATGGAATATCTGTAAGAGGAGTGTCAAGTTTTCGCTGAGTTATTGCCAAAGCCCATCTGGTATTTCAACCGAAAGGGCGAAGTTTCAAAAGGTGAAGAGCCGTAGTAAGCGATGCCTCAGAGTTACTGGCGCTTCAGAGCCCGGAAAAATCCCAGAACGAGGAAGTACTGACCCTGAACTTCGGAGCATTCGTACTTCAGTCTTCTATCTCGAAACGCTGGATCAAGAGACCCCAGAGCGGGAGCAGCGAGTGTACTGCATGTAGGACCCATACTATGTCCGCAGCCTGAAGCGTTTCTCTAACAAGGGCATCATTCCACCCTCATCGCCCGTGCAGGAGTAGGAAACTCAAGTGCTCGACGCTACCTGCGATAAGGTCAAGCTGCACATGGTCCTCGACATCGGCGGCCATATCCAGTTCGCCGCCAACTCGCACACTCTGCACGCCCGGACCGCCTACCATGATTATCCTGCCGACAGCGGCAGGCCCAAGCGACACCCCATGCGCCTATAGCTCTCGGTGCCGGAGGGCGAAGAGGGCTGAAGGTTGCCGTTTTGGGATTCCAATGAGAATAAGCGAGGAGAAATCGGGTAGATGACACACCGCCAGCCGCGAGACTGGATGCTGATTAGTTCTCAGTGAGCAGAATGACCATGTGTACAGGTGACGAATTGAATTCCCTGAGACGGTTGGAAAGTCCAATATTACCGGTTGGTTTGATGATATTTGCGCGGTTCTAACTTCAAAACTAAGCGAAGACGAAGATGGTGCAGATGATGGAATGATTTATAGGCAAAATGACCGGACGGGTTTCGATACGCAGTTACGTGGTAAGTTATTTGTGCTTTGGACGCATCTCCATGTAATGATATATCGGTAAGCCATCTAATAGGGGGTTACCCGTAACGAGTGTATAGCTATATTACGCTCACCAAAGCCAGGGTACTAACTCGCTCTTATCAGCGAAGTGATGTCATATCCTCCGTGTCGTGGACGAATGTCCAGCGAAGTAGCGTCTGACCCGTAAAAAGCTCTCCGACGTACTCTGGCAGCATTGATTATATTCAGTTGGGTACGGCTCTCCACAAAAACAGACCATGGGTTTTCCAGGCAGTGTAAGGTCTCTAGCTGATTATGACAAGTTATGCCCGTATGTATATGGTCTTGCTTTATAGCTGTTATGTGCAGATCGCCCCCATCCATCATCAAGGGTTGTATGCTCTTTTCAATAGCCTCGCAACATGGCCTCGGCTGGCACCGTGATCGAGTTAGCTGGGAGAACTATCAGATTTACCTGAGGCTATATGTCGAGACTCCGTGTTTTGTCTGTCCCACCACTGATATAGTCAATAGCTTCAGGCAGCGTTCTCTGCCACTTATAGCTGGAGTGTCCTCTACGTGAGATATGACAGTTAGGTTGATCGCTAGGAAAGAGTGCATAGAGTGTGAAAAGTGTGACTTAACTTAGTTGATTTAGGCTCTAAAAAGCGGTAGCTAGGAAACTTTATATAAAGAGTGGGGGGCCCGGAACAACGTTTCTGCGGGGTGCCTACAGGGTAATGTATCTTGATAACTAAGCAAGTTACCCCTATTCTGCGACATGAGGATATTCCCAGAACGGGACTTAACAAACCTGAACAAGGCTTCTTGCATGCCAAGCCATAGAAAACACATTTGTAGTACTTTTCAATTGCAAACCTGTCACGAATAACTGGAATCCTGAGATGCACGGTCCTTGGTTCAACTTAATAATACTCTATTGGACTACGGTAAGTGGCACACACTCTGCAAAGCCGATGGAGACAGCTGAGCTGATATCTTTTCTAGTTTTCTTTTTAACGTCACCACTGATTTGATACTCTTCATCAAGCCCATACCCGCCTAGGTGGATACTCCAGATACCTCCGGCCAAAAGGATTAGCATTCTCCTCATCTTCTCGTTAGGCTTATCGTAAGTGCTTGAATTTCACCGAACCACCATTTACTAGCGCTCAATAGCACCTGATCACGGAAATTCCGGTTAAACGCATTCATAATGCACATTACAACGGCTGAGACGATACTTGTACATACCTCTGTTATCTCTCGAGCTCGTGATAGTTGACTAATTCGGCATAGACCAGTTAAAAGAGCCTTTGCAATAGTCTCAAGCCGAAACCTGCACTCTGATAGTCTGCTCACTTTTCCCATCGGTCCGGCAGGTCGCTGCTATGGTACAGGCACAAAGAGTTTACTTAACCTCTCGTCACACCACAACTCATGGCACTTCCATCCTAACCTCAGCGGGAGAGGTTTCTCCCTACAACTTGTAGCCGCAGCCGAAGGCTCAATATCGGGAACTCAGCCCATTTACCTCCCTAGTATAGGGCCATGCAGTATACACTCGAACTTTGCATGTAACGCAGTTACCGACATAAAGCGCATTGTAAGGAATACATATAACCGAAGACATCGAAGAACTCGAGAACCAGAAGCCACAGCAGGGCAGCCGCGTTCGGCACGACAAGCCATATGGAAGCCATGGCCGACTGAGCGAGAACAGGAGTACCGACGAGATCTTCCCGCATCAGACGGATAAAACCGGTACTATCGTGGTCACGTGGGAGTTCATCCACGACACACAGACATACGTCGAGAGCGTGGCGACTCACACGGACCCTCCGTCACAGCATTGTGGTTTCTTGGAGTGTCGTCATCGAGAAATAGGGTTAAAAATCCAAAGCTGCTCTGTGTAGGCCGAAATGCACGTTAAAGCATAAAACCCGATAAGAGCTGACTCGAACGTAAGATAACGGGTTGTGTTGAACCGACATTTTGTATATATCACCACATATTTAGGCCCCCGGTGAGATACGGATACCGTCTAGCAAGCGAGGTTTCATCACTATCGTGTTCATACCCAGTAGGTAGACAGGCTGTCACCAAGTGACACTCATAGCTCAGATGTGATACGAAAGCCGTTACAGGACAAAATGTATACCGTCATAAAACAATATTGCGACGTAACCCACAATTCTGGGTGCGGGGTCCTTGCCGTTGGTCGACCTTACAAAACCCTTCAAAAAGGGGAACCTGGTTACACGTTTAAGGTTATGCTACGGTACTGATAACTTTTGTGAAGGTGACGGATGTTGAGTCTATCTGATTATCACAGGAATAATCATAGAGCAGGTGAAACTAGCGGCCGTTACACGGATTGGTTCGCTCTAGGCGCAACCAATTATCTCTTCAATGCATGCGTTTCAATATGTGCAGTCTCACACGTCCCTCGTGCATCCATGTTATCGGACCCGGCTGAGTCTGGGCCCGTATCCATTTCGAGATCAGTAAATCGTATCGCTCGACTCAAACCCAGCATTTTTGCAGGTTTAAGTGAATGCATCTCTTGTACATTGAAGGTATAATATATCTGCATAGCTGCAAATCAATACAAAGCAGTTGATTCACGTGATACGATTTGCTGATCTCGAAATGGACGGCTCAGTCTTAGCCCCAATAGTTTAGTCCCTAAGGACTACCTACAGCCACCTCTGGTATCGCTTTCTCTCTGCTACAATTGTTCTTATACGTATATAAAGAGCTATCACTACCATCCGATCAGGGGTTGGAACATTCTGGGGCCCACCGGATTAAATCTGCTTCTTTGGTTGCAAATGCTTCAGTGTGTGGTGGAAGGGTCTCGAAGGTATCAAGGTCCTTTTGGGCAACCACTTACCAACAATTTCCAAATAAATGAGATTACCATGTCTGATAGGCGGTGATAGCACGAATGATCACCGAAGAATAAAGTGCTCATTCAGAAAAGCCGCACACATTTCTGGTAGACTTTGCGGGTACACCTTCCACTAACCCCTCAAAGTTACAATCCATTTGTCCTGTGGTGAGCTATACGTGAAAGGGTGGGATAAGTTTGGGCTTCTTTGATTGTTAGCTCATTGCCTCCTTTTTGGATTCACCTGCAACTCTCACCTGCTGCAACACTCAGAAGCCACGCAACATCCATCAGTCACGCCGCCCCCAAAAGCCGACAAGATGGCTACTGCGCCCTTCCAAAGGTTTGCAAATCTAAGAAGCCGTTTTTATTTGTTTTTTTGTACTGATTTTTCTCGAATAGTATTCTGGAATCCAAGCTCGTCCAGTTCGCCATTGGCCCCGAGAAGAAAGAATTCCTCGTCCACAACTATGCCGTGTCAAGCTTGTCCAGGCCTCTCGACCGTCTCCTCAACGGACAGATGAAAGAAGCTATCGAGGGCCGCGTTGTATGGGACGACATGGATGAAGCCGCATTTGTCCGTTTTATCCAGTGGGCATACTCAGGAAGCTACACGGATCCCGAACCGGTTATCTTCACAGACTCGTCCTTCACTGCAACTTCGACGACCAAAGACGGCAACGTGGCGGAAAATACTACTGTTATCACGGGTACAGGAAATTCAGTCACTATTGCGCTTGAAGAGGACGCAGAATCTCTCGTCTCGTTCGTTCAACGACCATCTTGCTCACAGTGTCATCCCACCTTCTCATCTAATCACAGATACAAATGCGAAAAGTGCCCCGACCCACGAAAGAAGATGCAAATGGTAACTGGATTCATATCCAGCTCCTTATATCCATGCCCCACGCACTCGTCACCACCTCGGCAGAATAAAAAATACGATGAGAACTACGGTCCGGTCCTTCTCTCCCACGCCCGCCTATATGTCATTGCTGATAAATACGACGTTCCTGAGCTAGGTGAGCTGGCACTTCACAAGCTCTGGGCGACGCTGAAAATCTTCACTCCGTATCCTAGCCGCCTCGGCGATATTGTTTGCCTGATCGCCTACGCCTTCCATTCCTTCTCGGAGTCAGCCGAAGGTGATAAGATGTGCGACATGCTGGTGCACTATTCAGGATGCATCTATGAGAACCTCACCGCATACGACGGGTTCAAGACGCTGGTGCAGGACTGCCCCCTGTTCACCCATGGCTTGATGAAGAAGATTGCCGAACGCCTCTCATGAAGTAGATCCACCAGAGATGGGCGTTGGGTTATGTCGATGAGGACGCTGGGTCGACACGACGGAAGAGAAGCACAGAATGTGGCACTCTGCCCGGAATGGAAAGATCGTGTTGCTCCGCATCGAGGGAAATATCTCTGATGTGGTGCAGACACGTCCGTTGTGGCACTTAGTTGAAGGGCGACCTTCCAGGTAGACGGGCTCGTCAGGTCTGGTTTGACCTGATATTTAATACGATAAATAATTACACAGGCTCTGAGTGGTTCTCACAGAAGAAACGTAGTGGCCCATTGCTCATAGAGCGAGAGGACTCCAATTGCTATCCCCTTTTCTTTCCTTCCCAGAAGAATAATTTCCGTACTTGTAAGCAAGTACTCTCAGGGCCAGTTCCTCAGATATTACCCTTTAATCTGGATGCCATGAACGTCATGCATCCCCTCGTGTATAATGTCAAAGAACCAATCTTATCTTAAGCTTTATGTGCACATATGGAACACTGCGGAACCGCAACGCAAAAAGCCAATCATAATTCGAAAGTTGAGTTCCAGCAACCGTCCACGACCACTCCTTTGGGTAGCCCCTATTTTCTCTCCACGTTTCTCCAAAGAAGTTAAAGATCGATGTCTGAGTCCAGCTACGTACTCTCTAGGACAGTGGCCTTAGTTTCCTTTAGCTAATTTTATGCTCTTCTGTGTCGCGGCAAATAATGGCATTGCATATCATGGAATTTAGCTCTTTGCCGTGAGTTTCCCATATAAGCTTTTAGGAATCTCTATGTTACATCAAAGGAAAGCTGTTTCGTTTTAACGAGGAGCAGACTTAAACCAACCGATGCTATGTGCCATGCTTTGGTTTATTTGTTCGCCTCGCCGGTCGAGAGTGAGGGTAGGTTCTTCAGGAGTGGTTGGATAAAGGCTACACAGCGGCATGCCTCCTGTCGTAAAAAGAGCTATTTCTCCCGCTCGCCACATGCGCAAAAAGCTGTAGCTGACTACGTAGCCTAATATGACGACTCAAATCGCTGAAGACTATATTCTGGGTGCGTGTCCATATTCTGACAACGGTTAGCTAATTTTAGTAAATGATGAAGCAATGCCTACTCATATCCCGGTACCCCTTACCAAATATATGAGTGTGAACCTGCTATCTTCGACAGAAATTCTCAACATTCTCGGAATCCTGTGTGAATATGAAGCCCTTTCTCGCCATGGTGCTGGCGCAATAGACCTTCTCATAACGTCAGCTGTGCAACAACCAGGCGTACCGGATTTCGAAATTTCTGACCCCGCCGCCAGTGGGGTTCAAGCGAGAAGAGAGCAGAGTAAGCATCATTTTTCATCATGGAAGGCGGTTTCAGTGGCTCTGGGATTCAGGTATTTCTTGTACCTCTACTACGGGGGGCATAGGGGAGGGGATGAACTACAGCACCACCCTTGCTAGCCAGGACCAATTCCTTGTCGACAGCCGGTGGAATTACTGCTGGCCACTGCCTTCCAGTTCCGCACGCTCCAAATTAGTTCCGACGGAAAGCGGAACAAGCTTTTCGTGGGCCATAAGGCCAGATGGGGAAACGAAGATTCAGCTGTATGTCCTCTATCTACACGGGGGCGGAACTAAGCTCGAGGAATTCCACGGCTCCTACATTGTTGAAGCCCGAGGACATGGAATGGATGATCCGGACGTGCCTGAGGGGCGCGTGCAATCCTACGTCGGACTACGTAGGCTTACCTTGGAAGGGGCAGTTGGGCTGCCTTCGCTTCCGCCAATTGATGCGGACGGGCCCGGCGGCTGAGCAGGAATGATTGAAGATCACAACACTTAAACCTGCATGAAATCTGTTCTTCGGCGCAGCTTTCTCTCACTAGATGAATACAATATCATCGATTGATAGCCATTTATTTTTAAACCACAAACTTGTTTCTGTCCTGACTTCGAAGTGGTAGACTCGCAGTCTCGCTGTTATCCTATGATACGATATCAAGGGAAGCAATATGCTACTAAACGGGGTGTGCAGTCTTCGAGAAACATAACTTTGATTAATACATATGTACGTAACCCTTGCTGGTCCATCGGAGCCTTCCATTTGTATGTAACCTCGAATGAACATCTATCAAACCATCGGACTGCGCAACTCGGACACAACGGCCTTTACTCGGGAAGTGCAGCGTCCACAAGCGACGTCTTCCGCGTGATGGTCTGATACTTATCGAACTACGGCCGCGAAGGCACCACCAAAATCCCCCACCATGGACGCGCCGCCGGTGAAGCTCTCGGAGCTTCTGCGACACCCAGATGACCTCGATAAGATACCCGCGATGAAGCTGGAATTCACGCGCAAGAAGAATGCTGTTGACTCCCAACTACGCGGTGGTCTGCGCGACCAACTAGAGACCACCCAGAATGGAATGAACGGCCTCGCAGACGGCCAGAAGACTGTGCAAGCTATCAAGGAGGAGATGATGAAGATCGACCAATTGTGCTCCGAGTCGCAGAACATGATCAAGGACTTTGCCAGCATCAATCTTGTGTCGCAGGCCCACCGGAATTTTGGTGCCGTCGAGGCCATGGTCGAGAATCTCGAGACGTTTAATACTCGCCTAAACAGGGTCGAGAATATGCTGAAGGAGGACGAGGAAGACAAGGAGACCATGCCGAACCTACTGAATGTGCACTACGAGCTGACGCAACTGCGGAATATCCGAGATGACGCGATGGAGCAGATAGAACGAGCGGAGGACGCAAGCCTGCAGTCGACACTGGAGGATTATTTCGCACGGTTGGACGACGCCATTGAGTGGTTCGATGAACATGTCGGTCTTATTGCACTCAACGTCGTCAACCTGGTGGTAGCGGAAAATACTGGGCTCGTCGTACGTCTTGCGATTATTGTCGAAGCCGAAGAGAAGAGTGATCAGAGGGTAGAGGCCCTACAAGAGGCATTAAAGGATCATAGAGAGATGGCATTCCGGTTTCAAAGTATCACCGATGGCGCCAAGAAGGTTCGAGGATACAAGAAAAAGTTCTTGGAAGCCATTGCCATCAACGCCAAAGGCCAGTTCGCTGAGGTTAGGGAAGAGTTCCTGGGAGATCCGACAAGACTGGACAAGTCAATGAGATGGTTCTTCAACGACCTCAATGCGGTCAAGCAAGGGATGGTACCTCTTATGCCTAAGAAATGGAAGATCCTCAAGACCTTCGGCGACATATATCACCAGCTGATGCATGATTTCTTGATCGAGCTGATTGAGGATCCTGAATCGAGCACTGCGCATACCTTGGAGATAGTCAACTACCCGGAGAAATACTACAAAAAGATGAAGAGGCTTGGGTTTGACGAAGGCGAGCTCAAGCCCCACGTCATCGATAACCGGGAGCAGGAGCTGGTCAAGGACTTCCGACAACTTATCATCAAGTTCCTTGACGAATGGATCGAGAGGATATTTTCCCAAGAGAGACGCGATTTCGCAGATCGCAATGTGGAAGGCTCAAATCTGGACCAAGACGAGTATGGATATTTCCGGACCAGGCATTTGGTAGACATGTGGCGAATGCTTCGGGAGCAGGTGGATGCCGCGGGCAACTCGCAGAGGGCGGACGTTGCAGAGGGTGTTATAGATGCAATGTTCCTTCGATTGCGTGACCGGCAGCAGTCATTGCAGAAGATGTTGGAAGAAGAAGCGGAAAAGTACGAGTCCGGCGCCGTCCTGGAATTAGAGGGTTTCCAACCCCTTCAGGACTGGCTTATTGCTACTGCCAACGATCAGATGGCCTGCATAGACGATAACGAGGAGGAAGGTAAGTGGGGATACCTATCAAGCTTCAAGCAGAAATACGAGCCGCTTGTCACACCGCAATACCTGGAGCGATCCGAGGCCGAAATCGACACGCTACGCGACGGCTATGTCGATCTCAGCACGTGGTGTCTCAACAAGTTCGTCAAACTTGTTATCGTCGTGGACTTCAAGTCCGTCATGCCAACGTTCTTCACGCCGAAGTGGTATGAGATGACGGCAATGCGGCAGATGATCGTGACTTTCGAGGAGTACGTCAACGACTACCAGCAGGTGCTCCACCACTCGCTTGTGGAGATCTTCACAGAGATCTTCGCCGACGAGCTGCTGGTGCGGTACCTGATGAGCGTGCGCAACCGCGGTGCCAAACTGCGGCGCGGCGACCCCTTCTCCGACAAGGTCTTCGACGACATCTCGACGGCTTTCGAGTTCTTCAACACGCTGCCAAACCCGGGCTCGATCAAGCAGACCTGGCGCGTCACCGAGTGGTTCCTCAAGTTGCTGCAGGAGCCCAAGGAGAACATCCCCGATGTCTTCGCCGGCTTCAAGTCCCTCTACTGGGACCTCCAGATCACCTGGGTTGAGGCCGTGCTCCGCGCCCGCGACGACTTCGAGAGGAGCATGCTCAATGGGATCAAGGCTCGGGCCGCGCAGATGGAAGTCGTTAGGGGGCCCGAGACGATCATGGGGAAGGTCAAGTGAACGTCATGTGAATGAGGGCTTTTCATACTGGTGTGTCGTTGAGATGGCGGCTTCCTTCGCTCAGCATTACACCCTTGAACTGGATGGTCTGGCCGAGCGGTGGGCCCAATCACATTCCTATTTCGGGGAGCCTTCTTTACCCTGTATGTGTGGGATGGAAGTAGAGCAGGCATTGGCGTTTTAATGAGTTATTACAGTACGCATGGCGGAGTTCAGAGGTCACCCAATGCATCATTATCAGATCTATATAGATATAGCGAGGATGCGAATGAACGGCACGTTTGAGAACCCAACATAGGGTCGCTTTACGTCAGCTTCTCCAGCGCGTTAGCGCCACGAGAAATATTATCTCTGTGCCTGCTTCCTAACTTATTTGTATATTTTGAGCTTTGGATTCCCGGCCGACATCTGAACTGAATCTCCCTAAGTGCGGATGATCATGTATTGGTTGAATTTTGGCCGTGGCATACTACTAAGTAGAAAAGAGAAATAAGATATTGTCCGGTCTAGTAGGATTCACCTAGATCCTCCATGAGTTCCTATAGGACTTACGACTAACCCAATGGGCCCAAGAGGCCAAGCGTAACGTGTTGTGCTGACCACTACACCGCCTGGGCTTTGTTGACAACACTGCGTCTCGTTTCTTAACACCACTTGCTCCCTATCTCGGAATCTATGCTGCCTCAGGTGCTGGTTGCCTGAGGAATAGGAATTGTCTTCCGGACACTCCGCTTATCTTTCGGCTTCTACGCCGGCGTATGCATAGAACGAGGGTCGTGCATGGCTAGAGGTCCAACATGTATTCGCCCTTAACTCTCCTACTTCAAGTGAGAGGACAGGTTCCTATACCTATACCTGGACTTCTCGTTCTAAGCACATCCCTAGGCAGAGGTAGCTCGCACGAGTGTAACTGATGGATATCTTGGCCATTCAAGTTAGATAATCGATTGCTATTTTCATGTACCCCTAAGCGTACGAATTTAGCGAGGCACACAATGTTGTGGCCCCCTTCGTCAAGAACGGCAAAAGCACTCATAAGTAGGTTACGACCGCCTGATGATCAGCTTCGACTCAGGACTTATAATGGTTTCTGGAATCCAGATGTCCTATTTTGCTTCCTGAAAGCCGTATGTGATACCTCAAAGCAGGGGAAACCCACTCACCCTGTCACGTTGGCCGCGTTCCGAAGCACGTGAGATGCTGTCACGGAGAAAGCTTGATTCGTTGACACCAGGCCATAGCATAGGGCCCCACCAGCAGTTCCGAACGATGTCCTTATCTCTTATGGCACTAAAATATCAGCATCATATTGCCTAAAATCACGGCACGGCCGGTAGGAGCGGGAGATCGACTAGCAACGCAATATCAGCAGCCCTGACGGCCATTATGTCTGGCTCGTCAGCCTGTAAGCGTCGTTACCATACGAAGAGTGTCGGAGAGGGGAAGCTGCGCGTCGAAGTAGTACCAGAAGCCGGTATAACTTCAGCGGGGCCTTGAAACGTTGACAGTAGAGCGTCTCCTACAAATGAAGATGGAACTGAACATCGAGCTCTCCCCTTCCAGCTTTCGAGATCCTCAAGGCTCCGGCCGGGCGTATTCCGTATGTAATATATACGGGCTAGAACAAGCAGACGTACGGGTAAAGGGAGGAAATAGCGCCCCGAGAGGGCAAGGCGTGGATGAAATAGCTGGCGGGAAGGAGGTCTAACAGAACTGCCGCAAATTAGCGACATGCTTCTGTAACAAGCGACTAGCCACTCGTTGCATCCGATACGACGTCCCCTTCCTGAAGTAGTCGTCGCGGGACGTGATGTAACCCACGACGTCCCCGGATAAAAGGAAGACTGCCTCCCCACAAAGCTTGATACCGGCAGTGCTGGTTGGCTGGCCAGCCGGCTGGGTACCTCGCCTTGCGGACCCGGGCCACCGGGATGGCCCAAGAAGTCTCAAAGAGGATTCAGTTCCATAAAAATATGATGGAAGGAAGTACGTAATCCACTATTCTTGTGGAGGGATGGGTGTTAGCTGGAAGTCTGCCGGGTCCGCATCTGCGGTTCTAGACCCGTTGTACTGACGGCAGAGCCTCAACCCCTTGCCCCGTCCTATGACACCTGGGATGGCCCAGGCTAGATCTCAGCACTCAGAGTGCGGAGTAGGCCTTGGCCGTAACGCAAGAAGAGGGATATCCAGAACCGCAGATTGCTTGACGATTTAGGCGAAAGGCTGCCAAGCGGCCAGGTCGGGTGTGAGTGTGTGCGACAGGAGAATGGAGAGGTACAAAAGAAAGAAGAGATCCCATTTTCGATGGAATAACCAGAGCTATTGAATGCTTTGATAGAGCTCGCATTGTCCATGGTGGTCACCCGCGCGTGACTGTATAGCGACTAAAATGCTCATCACGACCATTGCTGCGGCGGTCATGCCGTCCTGCGTTATTGCGAGCGCGATCGGACCCCGCCAGGCAAACCGGATCACGGTCAATGTAGACAAGAAGTATCAGACGATTGATGGCTTCGGCTTCTCAGAGGCTTTCCAGCGCGCCTATAACATTTACAATCGTATGTGTCTCGATCTTCGGTAAAGTGCTAGTTCCATTGGCCCAAGCCCTGACTGAACCGAGATAGTGCCTGAGCCGAAGCGAACCGAAGTCCTGGACCTCCTTTTTAACACGACGACGGGCGCAGGCTTCACAATCGTGCGAAATGGTATCGGAAGTAGCCCCAGCAGTCAGAACGATTGGATGAATACCATTCTGCCAGTAAGCCCAGGGAAACCGACTGATCCCCCAAAGTAGTATGTGAAAGCGGCCTCCATAAGGAACCGAAAACATGGTATTCGCAGAGGTCCGGGAGTATACTAATATGCTAGCAGAGTATAGGTATCATGCGTTCTGCTTGGGGTAGACTGGAGGAACGTTGTAGTGTCGATTTGCCTGCAGCGAATACTAACGGATGGCAGCTATGTATGGGATGGAAAGGACTCGGGACGGCTCTGGGTTTCGCGGCGAGCGGTTAGTGATATCCAAACTGTCCCGCGAGGCGCTCCTTTGACGAGAAAGCGCCGACGTGCAACTAAAAGGTCAAGTACGGCGTCAAGACCTTCTACGGCAACGCGTGGTCGGCTCCGGGTTTCATGAAGACGAATGGCAGGGACTCGAACGGTGGCGGCCTATGCGGTTTGCCAGGGGCCACTTGCAGCAGCGGTGACTGGCGACAAGCCTATGCCGACTACCTAGTGAAGTATATTCAGCTGTATGCACAGGAAGGTGTAGATGTGACTCACCTAGGCTTTGTCAACGAACCGGATTTCAGGTAAGCTAAGGGGCAACATACTCAACTTCCGGTAAAGGGGGATCACAAAACCTATTGACTGTTATTTATAGCACAAGCTACGCGTCAATGCAGGTAAACGGAAACCAGGCGGCAGACTTCATCAAGATCCTGCATCCGACACTTGCAAAAAGTAACCTCTCCCATGTAGCGATAACCTGCTGCGAAGCCACAGGGTGGAACGCTCAATCCCAGTATACACAGCAGCTTAAGTCTGCTGGAGTTGAGAATATGGTTGGTGTCATCACAGGTCATACCTATACGAGCGGCATAAGCTTCGCTCAGCCGACGACGCGAAAGGTTTGGGAGACGGAATGCTCGGATCTGTCTGGCGGGTGGTCGACGGCGTGGTACTCTTGGGGCGCATCCGGTGATGGCTACACATGGGCGAACAACATCTATACCGGTCTGACTACTGGAAATGTCAGCGCTTATCTCTGGGTAAGCGAGACTAGATTTCAAGCCCCCCTTCGCAATCCCCTCATGACGCAGTATATGCGTCCTTGAGTTTATTACCTTTGCCAGTGCTCCTGGACACCCATTTGGGCTGCATGGAATTTCAGAGCGCATCTGCTAACTCCGGTGACTAGTGGGTCGGAACGCAAGATCGGGCAATGAACAACAATAACAACGAGAAACTCATATTAGTGGAACGTGATTCGTATCAGGTGTCGAAGCGTCTCTGGGCGTTCGCTCAATATAGCCGGACTGTACGACCAGGTGTCATCAGAGTGGATGCTTCTGGGGAAACAGCCTTAGGACGACGGCGTTCCTGAACACAGACGGCACGCTGGCTGTCAATGTGATCAACACAGGCGCATCTGCGGCTTCTATCAGCATTTCCGGGGCGAATGGGACGTCGGTGCAAGCCTGGGTGACAGACAACACACACGACATGGATCTCACGACAGCTTCTAGCGCAGGAGACGGGACTATTACTGGCTCGGTGCCTGGTCGGGCCATTGTCAGCTTTGTAATATCGTGATCCCCCAGCCTATGCTAAGGTTTATGCGAGTAACTCAAGTCAGGGGCTCCTGATAGTAGTGTTGAGCGTACAACAGGAGGAAACTTCAAAATAGCAGCTAAGATGCTCTGCTGACAACATTGCAATATTGACTTCGAGTCCGCGCCGATTTCTCTCGCATAATTTGGATAGGGCGAATGCGAGCTCTATCCTATTGCCCGGGTCCTTCACGAACAACTCAGGAAGCTCAAAGTCCGAACATGTTACTCTCCTACTCTATACTAGATGGTGCTGACTGAGATCATGTCAGACAGAATACTGTTTTCGTATAGATAGAGGCACAGCTGACGGGCAGTTGATAGATTCGACGAATCAAGGGTCACTAATGCGTGACGGGGTGGAACCAGTCGAAAGCAGAAATATCACTTTGAAGGATCGTCCGGTAAGCAGGGGACTTCTCTGGTGCAGATGTTGATTGCCAGGAACTAGCCCCGTTGCGGCATTGCGGGTTCAGCCTATGATGCCGGAGGCACACTGCGACTCCGGGGATACATGCGTGCCTTTAACACTGCAAGACGTTAAACGGTAATCGGGGGCTACATATACGCCGCCTTGGGTTTGAGCGCATGCTGACGCACGATTTCAGCTCAAAAGCTCATAGAAAAATAGAGTGTGGTTCCGTCCATCATTACCTACGCTATAGGCTGGGGGCGAAAACAATGACCAACTAGGTAGAAAGAACCTCGGGAAGTTCGACGCATAAAGTAACGTTCAAAGCGAAGTAGCTTTGCATACGGCACATGCATGCGGGGCACAATGTGCCGGACCGAGGAGTCAGGTTGACCTGTCGCAGTTAGGTGGTGGTCGGCGAACAAGTGACTGAATAGCAATCGTATTGTTTCCTTGCATGGTCCGGAAGAAGATAGCCTACCGGGAGAGAGAATAACCAGAAAGTACCATCATATGCCAATGTTCTCAGGCAGTCAAGCATCGTGACAATTGGCGACCAGGTTGACGGAGTCGATGCTTGATGTAAGTACACAAGTAAATACCAACTAGGTACTAGGTATGTATGCATTTGGCATCAAGGCGTACCATGTGGTATGAGAAGTATTTATATATGTAATTAAGATAAATCCCGCAAATCAATTCCCACGTACAGGGAAGTACTGGATGATACCGGCATCTGATTCCGGATCAAGTAGAATTCTATACAGGTTGATTAGAGAATAGAACAATTAACGTTAGAGAAGACGTCATAGGAGCAGCATGCCATCATGTTAGATTTCTGAGCAGCCAGAGCGACAAAGCCCAGCAAGCCATGTCATTGGCGAGGGGTCTTGGCTAAAATTGGAAGGCTACAAGATCATTGCAAGGCTTCCAGTTGGTCAATCGGTTTTCTCTGCGCTCGTGTGCGGCCCTATAGTCGAAACCCCCCTTCCCCGGGTTCCCCAAAGCTTCAAGCAGGGCGGGCCCGAGAAGCCCCAAGGACCCCCTCTCATGCCCACCATGCCGAAGTTTCAGCCCCACCTAGAAGCGGCGCAGTGCTAGTGCATACCAGGTAGAAAAGAGGTGTCGCATGCCCCTCCCCGCCTGCCCTGACTCGCTGCTCAGCTTTACACGGAGTTCCATTGGCGCACACTTTACTGAATGTTTCTCGGACGGAAATCTTGACCGGGGTTGATGTTAAACCGACCTTAGTAGAAATCGGTCCAGCGGCCGTCGCGTGTTTGGCTTTGCCCGAGAAAACCCATTCGTCAAAGAATTGGGTCTAGGATTGAGAGTCATCCATTAGCTCTAGATTTCTCAATTACGTAGAGATAGAATTTCCCATTGAACTAAGTTAGGTAAACGTTACTGCATATATGGAGTCGACCTGAACCTATCTCACCTTACCCTGCTTACCTACTCCTATCTCTCTTTTCCTTTTCCTTCTTTTTGCCTTTAGATATGCCTTCTGCAATGCCAGCATTTTACTTTTTTGTAACTGACAAGTTTCTGTAGACATCCGTCTTCCCCGTTCAGCCCCAGAGGGAATACATCATCATCAATCAGCCTCATCACTGCCGATCACGAACTTCGCCGCCTTACCTTGTCGCGCCTTTGCTGACCCTGCTATACTACTCACGCTTTTGGTGCCCATCTTCTTTCGCCCGAACCAACCCTCCCAAAACAAGAACTTCAACCTCGGAACCTTTTTGAGCAAATCATATCCCGGCCCTGCAGAGAGCCGCCAGCTTCTGCTCGACTGACCCCGAAATACATGCTCATTGCGTAACCCAACGATCCAATGGGAGACTTGTAGCCGGCACAGACCCGAGGGAATTGAAGTAGGACGCCAGACATGGAAAGCAATGGCAGCCGCCATGCCAAGGACGAGAGGTCCGAGGACCCGGCAATGTCCCAGGACAGCACCACAGCCACAACTGCTACCACCACCGCCGCCGCCGCCGCCACCGTCAATAATGCTAGTACCTCCGAGGGTCACCAGAAGAGCCCCAGGAAGAGGCGCAAAGTGAATCACGGTATGCTGTGCTCACTTACTACCTGGTCGATAAATTCTCCTAGTCTCCTTGATTCCTCCTAATCCCAGTCGCCAGCCACATACCTACATACAGTCCTGTACCTTATGTCGTATTCATGGGCTAATTTTTGGGGTCTCTGCGCGTTCCTACAGCTTGCGTCTACTGTCGTCGATCTGTAAGTATTCGAAGCTTGCCCGACATATCACCATGTCTGCTATCTATTGGCTCCACGTCTGCGCGTATCTGCGCGCGCGTGCGTGCAGCAGCAGCAGCAGAGATAAAAGAGAACAAAAGAAATTATCCTTGCCTTCTCTCTGTTTCCTGCTGTGGGATACTACCTCTCCCACTGTGATGTTTCTTCCTGTTATGCTTTGATTCTCCGCCTCTGCGCTGTGTCCTGCGTGTCTAGTTCCAACCTGAATACTTGGCTAATACCTGCTGCCCTCGGGCTTTCAGCATATGACATGTGATCTCGTATGTAAGATCCATTCTTCTGAGCCGGGGTCTACCCCCCCAAAGCTGCATTTACATGTTTTTGACCCAGAACAAACCACTTTGAACAGGAGAGGCCTTGTACGAGATGCATCAAGCGTAATATTGGCCACCTCTGCCATGACGAGCCCCGGGACCCGGACGCGAAGAAAGCCAAAGGCTCCCATGCCGCAACTGGCCACGACGAATCAGACATCGGGCCAGGCATTCATGCGAGTAATTCGATAGATCAGAGTACTACTGCAATGGCACCACCTCTTTTTGACACGGCTGGACGCCCTGCTCAGGGCACCAAGCAGGCCTTCGGTGTGGGCGACGCGCTGGGCCAGGCGCGGCGCCTACAGCTTGTGTCACCGAATCAGGTTTCCGGGATGCAGGCCGGTGTTTCTAGCACCAACGTACATCAACGTAGGTGCTGTAAAACCCTTACGAGCGTCTGTGTTGTGCAGAAAGCTAAGCTGATCTCATATTACAAGTCCCCGTTTTCTCTGATGCATGGTTGGCTGCCCACAATCAATTTCACGACATGCACAGCTATAATACCCAGTACATGCTGGCTCCCGAAGTTCACAGCGAGTTTAATCTTCTCAATGACTTTTTGAATACCAGCCTCGTTGACGACGGCGTGAACCCGTCTGATGATCAAAATCTGCTCTTCAGAAACGACCAGCCCGGCCAGTCAAGAATGGCCAACTTTCTGGGGGGCAGCAACAGCAGCACCGATGATAACAAAGTCCACCATGCTCTGCCCGCCGGCACCATCCAGCCAGGCTCCATGCCTCCGCCGAGCGCACAGCTGACCGGTTCGATCCCTCAGCCCGGCAATGCCAAGCCAGCGGACCCGGCGGCCAAGACTCGAGAGTTCTACCTCCAGGCGGCGGATCCGTCGGGGAACGATACGCCGGAGGAACGTATGCAGCGCGTCCTAAAAGCAAAATATGACGCCGGTATGCTAAAGCCGTTTAACTACGTCAAGGGCTATGCACGGCTAGGGACCTATATGGATGGCCATATCGCTAGTGCGTCGAAGCAGAAGATCCTACGACAGCTAGATCGTTTTCGGCCAAAATTCCGCGAAAAGATGCAGGAACTCACGGATATGGAGCTCGTCTATGTCGAGATGTGGTTCGAGAAGACCCTTATGGAGTATGACAGAGTGTTCGCCGCCATGGCCATCCCCGCTTGCTGCTGGAGGAGGACGGGGGAAATCGTCAGGGGGAACAAGGAAATGGCGGAACTGATCCACGTCCCTGTGGAAAAGCTGCGGGATGTGCGTTCATATTGATCCCCCAGCCGACGTCTCAGCGACACTAACAGGCCGTATTTAGGGCAAGATATCTCTGCACGAGATTCTCACAGAAGAGTCGCTTGTCCGTTATTGGGAAGAATTCGGCACCATCGCGTTTGACCCAGCTCACGACACTCTCCTGACGGCATGCACGTTGAAAAACCCGGATGATCGTTCGAACGACCCTAAAATCAACTGCTGTTTCTCTTTCATGATTCGTAGAGATGACCATAAGATGTGAGTTGTCTCCCAGTATACCCCGTGGACGGCAAGGCGCCAACGGAGTACCGACCTTGACTGACTGCCGCATATCATATAGACCCAGTCTCATTGTCGGCAACTTTCTTCCTCATGATCCTCCGCACTAGATAGCGCCTTTTCATCGCAACTATGTGTCAGACACCGACACGAGACCTGCAGTCTATAATGGAACGGAGGACACGTGGCGGGCGACGCATTGCGGTTTTACCGTCTTCGAAGCTCTTGTTAACTGCCACCAAAATGCTGGTTGGGTGTATATTTGATCGAATGGCGATTCCTCCTTAGAGCGGTGGATCTCATTTCATGCATATTCAGGGGAACTTACATCAACTGGGCTACATCTAATATACCATAGACAATAGATTCCCAGCCACTTTGCAGTTAGTCACCTATGGTGTTCGTGTTTGTGGCGAGTAGGATGCAGCAAATGAGGAATACGGTGAAGAAATTGGAAGGAGCTCGAGATAGACGCCCAAAGCGTGCCTTCTCTGCTCTGCACAGAGTAAGTTCGTTCCAGGCAGTCACGAGGCACCAGCTGCGTAACGGTTTATCATTCAGTAAAAGCACGAGGGAATATTTCTAACTTTAGGCCACATCTAGGTACTCCCAATATCCCCCCATGCCTTTACGACGAACCCGGTCCGTCGACAATTACAGGTGCTCAACCCCCACAATACATGGGCCTTAATACGGGGTAACCAGCAGCCAGCCAGTTAGGATTTTGATAAAGGAATAACATCTCAAGGATACCTACGACACAAATCATGGTGCCCCCAGCTAACTCTTCCCCTGCTGCTCCTACAGAGAGGCGCACCAAAGCAATCATCAGTCCGTACACAAGTTCCATTTCAATACCTCTTAATCGTACACTGACCATTGTAGCATTCTGTCAAGAGTTGCAGAAGCAGTTGCCCAGTATCAGCCACCAGTTAGATATACGAAACCTGACTAACGAACTAGAGAACCAAATCGATGTCATCAAGACATATTCTCTACGGAATCCCGATTCGCATCGACATCGGAAGTTAGACACTGCCGGCACGAATCTTTGGAACCTATGCACACAGCTCATGCGGCAAGGCCAAGATGAATCCCCTCCAACAGCGAAATCCAAGCTCCTTACCTTCGCACGCACATTTGCCTTCTTTGCCCTGGCTCTCGCGCAAGGTAGCGACGCCAACGCACTGGGAGACCTGGTACGTCTTGCGAAGCTAGCAGTTAAGTCTAGCAAGTCTTGCATCGGTTCGTCATATCTCGGTCTTATACTGTCTGGCGGTAATTGCCGGGCTTGCTAACGTCAATGTAGAAGCCGAGCAGTTTCAGCTCGCCCTTCTACTACTGCAGAAGGCCGCGGACTACAATGGCGCCATGCAGAAATTACCAAAGGGGTTACCCGAAGAGGAGTTACAGGAATGCAAGAGGCTCGAGGCCGAGTATTTGATGCTTCGCCTGGTCTTGGTAAGTAGTGTGTTTACTTACCGATATATAGTAGTCGTTGCTGACTACCTAACTCTGCTAAGTCTTGGAAAGAAGATCGTCTCGACGTCACAGATCATATGTATAGCAAAGTCGAGAAGTTGGAACACATAATGGGCATCCCCCTTATGGAGGCTTTTGCTGATACGCTATTTGAAATCGGAAAAACTTTAGCAGCCAGAAATGACTTCTCTCTGGCGACCAAGTGGTTGGACAGGGCGTACAATGCTATTAATAGTCAGGGGCTCGACCAACTGTCAAGGGAAGCAGTCGAGCTCAGGATGGCGATTTCGCAGGCTCTTGTTCACGCGCACTTGAACGCCGGCACGAACCAGAGCTTCCAGAAAGCCGAGAACCTCGTCGCTTACATGGAATCTGAGATTGGAGATAAACTGACGGTTCTTTTGCTTCGCTTAGAACTTCTACTCAAGTCGCCTGCCGAGGTATTCGATAGTCCCGGATTCGCAGCCGTTCTCCGGCGTTTAATCAGAACCACAGATATTTCCGAGACCACTTTCAAAATCGTCCTACATCACGTTCGCATACTTGATAGCAAGAGTCCCACCCTGGCCTGCGAAATACTTGACTACTTCTTCGGCACTCGAGTATTACGCTCGCACCGCAAGGAGTGGATAGAAAAGGTTGCCGTCTTTCGTACTCAAATGGCGACAAGTCGTCGAGATACGGCGGAGTCTATTCAGAGCTTGGCCATGATCCTCGACGCGATCGAGGAAAATAATAATCAGCCATTAGGGGCAGAAGCCGCTGTTTCCCTCCAGACGGTTCGTTGACGATATACCTCTGATATAGGCCTTAACTAACACGTCTCAGCTTATCTGGAAGAAGATAGAATCTAGTTTTGCCCAAAAACAACTTGACATCGCGGAGGCATGGTGCCGGACAGCCTTAAACCCTGCCCTCCGAAAGACGGGTCCATTAAATATAGCTAAGCTCGAGAGGCAGGTCCACGAAACTACTACTTGGGAACTAGACTAACATAAATGACTAGGAAACTTCTTCTCTGTTCACTTGAACAGAACAAGCTTGAGCAAGCTACCGAACTCTTTCATTCCGTGGGCAAATCAACGAAGGAAGAGCCGGCAACTCGATACCTCGCGTTTAAACTAGCCCTAAAAACAGGTGACCACGATCTTGCCTCTGAATGTCTGGAACATCTCAGCAACAAATCCCCCAGCGACCCACGATATCTGTACGCGTGTTGTCTCGATGCCCGAAACGCAGGAGACAGGATTTGTGCAATCAAAAGCTTGGAGCATCTAGCTATGAAACATGAATTCAGCCCATCTAGCCCTATTCACTTTCCAGCATTGCTTCGCACCCTTATACGCCTTCAAATGCCAGCATTAAGTGGCGAAGACGATATGGACAGTTTATGTCGTACTTTTGAGAGTGGTAATTCTCCTCCCGTCGAAAGCATATGTTGATCCACTCTCATCATCATTTTAGTGGCCGCATCCATACATAACGACGTGTTGAACGAACCAGGCAAGAAGCTTTTCGCCGTCAACGAGCTGGACTGGTTTTGCAAGAATGCCTACAACGTCGGCATTGAAAATACGGCCTCTTGGCATCCTCGCTACTTAGTCCGTCTTTTCCGATGCTGCCTAGCAATCATCGCTGAATATCCTAAGGATATCGGCGCACAAGCTTCTAGTGACTTAGCGCTGCGCGGGATGTTTTGCAACTTCATGGCGGCCGTCGCATTTGCCTGCTTGGCGCGTTCCGAGGACAACGTTGAAGTACAGCTTCAAAGCTATCTCAACATGCGCAAACATGTTAAGGATTTCGATGCCGGCTACGAGGACTGCATCGGCACGTTGGACGGGGAGTGTAGGGATGACATTCGTACCAAGCTCTCGACGCTACTTGTCTTTGATTTCGAAGGTGCCATTTGTCTCAAGTCGTAGGATGATCTGGGAGAAATTGTTCGCCGAGTGCAAGGTTGCAAAGATTTGTTAGCTTTGCAAGCGATGGCCGACTGTCTACTAAGTGCCAAATCCACTCCAACCCAAGGTAACCCAGTCTGCGCGGGTCGTTAGGGAAGAAAAGAGACTAATATTCCTGCCACAGTGCTCTACTCGACCCTCCGTATTATTGTCAACCAGATATGGGCACTTGAACTGTTCGACTACGCGAAAACCGCAAAGTACATGCGATGCCTCTTGCAAGCCACTCTCTCAGGCCCGCCAGAAACGTCTCTGAATGTGATGGAAGAGATCTGCAGCGCGGTGAAGCAGGAAGCAGGTGTAGGTTTTAATTCAGGGGTCCTCACCCTAACTAGGACGCACCTGTTCGGCTAACATTATATCTCAGGCCCAAGCAACCTTTCCACCCCTTGAGCTCGAGTGGCTCACCACAACAGCCTTCAATCACGGCATAGACCTCTACTGCAATGACGAAAGTGAGTTGTCCAAGAACTGGATCGCTCATGCCTTCACGCTAGCGCACTATCACCAGGACGGCGGCGACCTGGAGGCGCTGCTTCAGGAGCGGTACACCAAGCTCAAGTGGGATGCTTGAAACATGTTGATGAGCTTTGGCAGGTGTCATGATATTTGAACCGTAAAACGATAGCCACTGAAGACGAAGGTAGTTACTCGAAAGGATATCAATATACTGCCAGCAAAGTAAACTAGCCATCCAGCAATTACAGGGTTTACCGCATGGTACAGCCATGTACCATGACTGATATAATATAGCTGCAAATGCTGAACTGACCTTTGTTGAATTCTACATTCCCTAGTATTTAACTCTAGCTACCCCTTTTCAATTTTCCTTAGGCGTTACGGCTGACAGATGGTCGTGTCTGATAATAACTGAATCATGACGTCTTTGATACCAGCTCGACATACGTCAGCACAACATTACTAACCAACAAAGAAATGACTCGTAATATATGACATGTCGCATACAATACGGAGGGTTCACTAGTGAATTGTCTACATGTTACGTTGTGAAAGCCAGTTAATCTGATTTTCAACCTCCAATTTGCAATTCCCTACTGAAGATGGTGAAAGACAAGCAGACAGTTATCAAGTAAGAGGGTCCTGGGAGGAGAGCACATTTCCACACATAACCAAGCGCCCGGCCGCTAAGCTTTGGGTCGAACTACTTACTCTACTGCTGACACAGAGAATTCAACGACCTTGTCAACATGTCGGCCGACGACCTCGAGGACTGGCTAAAGGGGCAGTCATCGGAGACAGCGGGCTCGAGCAAGGACGACGGCTCGGGCGAGACGGTTGGGCACGAGAGGTAAGTTATGATTTCGATTGCCCCTCTGGCCTGCCTGCCTGCCCGTATCTACACTCGAACTGCTACTGCTTTCTTTTTCTTCCACCTCCCCCTTTTTCTTCCCCTTCCCTTTTATCCCGTCCTCAGCGCTGTCTCCCCTGCCTCTGCCTCCATACCTCTCGCTTTGTGCAACCTAACCACGATGGGGAGGGAAAAAAGCGGCCGCAAGATCTTAGACATCCTGCGCGGTAACCCCGACCGGGACCCGGACGCCTACGACGACGCCGACGTCGACCACATGCGCCGCGTCGTCGCGTACTGCCGGCGCCACCTAGCGCAGGAGCAGGACGTCGCCAGGAGGGACCCCGACAGCAGGAGCGCGCGCAGCCTCAAGAACTGGGGGCATGATCCTGCCCGCTAGGCAGTGCGGGCTGAGGCGCGGACGGGTTGGTTACGGGGAGTGGCAGGAAGGGAAGAGGAAAGGGGGACAACAGGTATGTGGCTTAGCTGGACTTTATGTCCTGGTTCCTGGTTATGAAGCGTCCTGGGATGGGAGAGGTAGTGGTTTTGTGAGGTTTCATGATATTTGGTTGTCGATGGTTGCACAGCGATAAGCGACTCGAGACTCCGACGTCCACTTTGTAATGCTGTCATTCAGAGTCTCCTATATGGAACGATGCCTCAGTTTTAAAAATAGGGGCTGAGTCATCAGAGGGCTGTGGTGCAGCCAAAGCAAATATTGTTGAATCGTGATCCCAGCGACATAGATCTCTGCGCGGCCTAGAGCGTACGGTATTTGAGTATCAAGCTGCATCTGGGTTCTTAAAGGAATTGTTGGCGGCTGAGGAATAGATAGTAGCCTGGACATACTGAATGGCCCAAGTTTCGGGATGCTATACTTCGCTTAACCTGACCCCTTTTCCAACAGACCCGAGAAGCTAATTGCTACAGGTTCTTTGAGGCACGTAAAGGGTACAGAGGACAATACAGATTGAGATGTCGTACCAAGTTCTGAACTAGCTGTCGGCTGACCGAAATGTTACCTATGGGTTTGTTTATACATCTCAAGTCTTCTATACTCCCAAATAAGCCAGCATTTTCAAACCTGACACTCGAACTTAACTACTGAAGACTAGTAGTTGGTCCTAGCACGAATTGGTTTAAATCGGTTTGTATTAGCCCGCATCAAGCATAACGTGAGCAGCTTCTGGCGCTCCTAAGGCGAATTTATTAGTCCTTCGTTTCTGTCAGACCCCGAGTGCCGAAAAATGTGAGGCCCCACACTATGGCGGGACACTATACCAGGTACGGAGGTTCACAGGGCTCACTGTCCAAAAACCTTAAAAACTTTAATAGGCATACCCTCCCGCTTAATTAAAATCCCCGGTACTTTCATAAATTTATTATTACGATATAACTATTATTACTTAACGTTATAATATATATAAATTATTTTTACATATTTAGATTTTTTACGTAAAACGTAATTAAATAATAATTATTTTAATTATATCGGATATTTTTTATCCGTTATAAAACCGGGCGGTTTAAAATGTACTCGATTATATATAACTTAAATAATTTATATGTTTTATTAAATAAATACCGGGCGTTACGAATAAATTCCTAATAAAATTTTAAGATTTTATATAATAATATAAAAAAATATTAAAATAAAAAGAAAACCCGGTAACTTTATTAAAAAATAACCGAGTATAAATAAATATTTTTACCCGTTATCGGCTTTTTAATACGATAATGTCCCGTTTTTAAATATTATTAAATTTTTAAAAAAAATATTAAAATAATTTTTATCGGATAAGTTAAATAATAAATTATTTATATAAGGTTATTAGGTTTAAGCCGTATTATTCAGGCTGAACTAAAGATATAAAATAATTATATTAATAATTAATATAATAAATACTTTACTTAATATTTTCGAATACGGCAACTATTAATAATTTTTACGGTAACGATAAATTATACCTCGGTCGCGAAAAGCCTTATCCCGAAACCAACTGTTGCGCAATGCCGACAAGTTTCGACCTTGATAAACCTTATGCCTTCTGGCTGGTTTAGCAAGGGGAATCTCAGACAATAACTCAGGAGATGTTAAGCTTTTCGCGGTAAACCTTAAGTCCGTATAAGATGGCTGCTTTGCGACCCTTTGCTAGTCTTACGACTGTAAGGTTGGGGTTTGGTAAAGCTTAGCAACCGATAACACAATCTATCCATTTGTTCAATTTGGTTCCACGGTCACGTCTCCTCTAGGGAGAAATAAATTAATTATAATAAGGGAAAAATTTTATTATTTAATATAAACCGAATTTAAATTCGGTAAATTAATTATCATTAAAAGGAAAATAAATAATATAATATTTTAAAGGTAATTTTATAAAAAAATAAATAAAAAGGTATTATAATATTTACTTATCCGTTCGGATAATTAATTATAAAAAAAGCTAGGTATTAATATTTAAACGTAATTAAAATAAAACGAAATTAAATACCGGTAAAACGAATTAAAAATTCAGCAAAAAAAATTTAATATAATAAATAAAAATAGTTTAATTTAAAACCGAAATTTAAATCGGTAAATATATAATATAGGAAAAAATTATATTATTAAATATATAACTTAATATAATTAAAAATATTGAAATAAAATAAAAAATAAAAATAAATTTTAAAAGAAATTAATAAAAATTTAATAAAAATTAAAATTAAAAAATTAAAAAAGAAATTAAAAGAAATGAAATTAAAAAATTGATTAAATTATTAAAAATAAACTTTAAAAAATTGAAAAAATTTATAAATATTATAAAAATTAATTAAATTAAAAATAAATTATATTTTATTCGCAATTA
>QJNZ01001081.1:0-27159 GCA_004155055.1 Monosporascus sp. CRB-8-3 | reverse complement strand
GTCTTACGGCTTTTCAATCCACTGATCCGTTTTATTGTGATTGGATTATCAATCATCAGGTACCAAAGATCTCGAGCCTCTTCGGATTCTGCAGGTGCCGCCCAACGTGATGACTCACGCGGTCAGCCCGTTCAGCTGGGGACGTACTGAACTCCAGCATGGTATTTATGCAGCTGAGCAGCTCACAAAGCCCCCCCCGCGCATAGGAGGCTGAAACAACTCGCAAGTAAGGAGACTCCACACGCAGGTGGATGGGACTTGGAAGATAGGCAGCCATCTCTTGCCTGCGTATCTGAGGCCTAATCTCGGGAGAACGGGTTCTGAAACCCGAGTATTGCAGAAGATGGTGGGGAGGGCATCGCCCGAGGTGAGCGAGTGAGTGGGTGCGACGCAAGGCAGCGGTCGCATGAGCTTCGGTGGGCTTTTTATTGGTATGGGGGTCGGAAGGCCCGGATGTGTGAGCGCGTTAGTGCTCTTGCGGAACATCAATCGAAGTCGGTTCCGAGTCGTCGCTGGTTATGTGGCAGAGCCGCGTGAAACGACATCCATGACCCGGTTATCGTTATTGGCGGCGGGAGAGACTTGAGATCGAGTGTGTGATCGAGGCATGTGAATGTGCTGCTGCAAGGGCATCTCGTGTTCCTCTTGGTAGTTCTTGACGTCGTCTGTGACTGGCCTCGAGAAACGCCATGGGGCTGTTCATTTTCTAGGCATGGCTATGTGATCCCGCAAAAAGAAAGAAAAAAACATCGGCGTCCCTAGAATCGAATCCCTAATCCGCCTTCTCGTACCCTTGAACAGGGCGGGAAGACGGGCCGAATCGTGTCAACCCAAACCTCTCATGGGTCCAACATGTTCGCCGATTCGGTAGCGACAAAGGCACCGTTGAGGATCGATCTGCGATACTGTTGACTGGTCTGGTAGGGATATTCAGCGATTCGAGTATAGTCCTTTGCTTCAAGCCAGCGGTGGATGAGTACCGTTTATCGGTAGAGAAGCTTCGATGCCCCTATTTCTTCTTTATTCATGCGTCGGAACAGGCTTCTGGCGCGGCTTTGAGCAGCTGAATTGGATGCGCATGGTGTCGTCGCGGCTGAAGTTACCATACATATTTCACTCGGTTCCAATATATTCAGTCGCTTCCTAGCGTTTGGGTCGATTGATTCGCTGGGACCTCTCTTCTATTCCGACTTTGGCACCTCCTTTGTCATTAGTCTAGGCTGAGGGCGCGGACACCGATAGCCCTAACCAAGATGCAGTCTCAATAGTGTGGATAGCGACATCAGATAGTCTGTGTTGTTCACCGTCGCCGTCGCCGTCGACGTCGCTGTCCATGTACTGAGGTGTATTATTGAGAGTGCCGAGATCCCACGTAAGCCGGCCCGCACCCGCCTCCCCATGATGTCCATATGCCACCCTTTACTCGCTAGAGATCCTTTTGCAACAGACGGCCCTCTCAAATACGCCTATTCGCGCCTCTGCCGTGATCCCGAAATGTTGAGTCACTGCTTGTCTTTTTAAACTCCCACACACGGCATCCACGTCGGTAGTCTTTCTAGTTCGGGATAGGATGACCGATCGTACAACCACATTATCCATCAATGCCTCCATATATTCTCGTGCGTCGCCGTCCGCCCTAATGCTAACCCAATCGGATACTGTTCATGCCGTCCGCCTGATAAGGGGGGCCATCGAGGAATGGTGTGCTCGGGTGCAGCGAGCGGCACAAGATCTTCCTTCGGATTGGTTCCGAGGCCTGGTTGAGCGCAAGGTTCTGACGTGATGGTTTGTACGTATGTACGTTTACCAAGGACCGAGACGGACATGAGCGGGCCTTTTATATCTCAGGAGAGCGTACCCCAGCCTCCAAGCCCACTAGAGCCAGTTCCCCTTTCCATTCCGGAGACGGGCATGGTATATCTGAGGGAATAATGATTCCATCAGCGTACTAGTCGAACAAATGTCGTAAATGTGAACTAGCAACGCAGTACGATAGGTTATAAGTCCTGCGAGCGGCTGCCTGCCTCCGCCATGATGTGATCAAGTAGGTAGGAGATCGTGGATGAGTGCGCATTCTGATGTTCAGGGACGGTCGCCTGCAGGTCCAGGAGGGCAACATGGACCCATCTCAATACGTAGAGGGCGAATGAAGCACATCCACTTCCAAGGTCCGATCGAGGCTTACCGTCATCGACGAGCCCGGCACCCAATGACATGCGAAATCTAGATGCTCAACACGGCCGGCTACGAATCCGCTTCTCCAGAGGACTATTTGGGAACTATGCCATGTCTCAGACTCATACACGCACCGGGAGCATCCATCCTGACTGGTCCATTGTGCGCCGTAGGCGCCCCTACCGCGGTGGAGCTTGGAACACCTGATGGGGAAGTGCGGCTGCAAGGTCAATGAGAGAGGATCCCGTAGATTTTCTTTCCTATGGGTGGGCCTTCGGGAATACCAACGACGGGGGTTTGGGTGCGGCATGATTTCCCGTTCTCCATCAAGGCGCTGTATCGGACTGGATATGTACGGATGAACGTTAGTTACCCGTAGTGACAGTTGGGAGCTGTCGTTGTCATACGTTCTTTTGTCGTGCCCTTTCTGCTTCAGAGGATATCAATCTACTCATGAGTAAGAAAGTTCTGCTAGTAACTCTTGCAATTATGCTACGCTCAAGTTAAGATGGGTCTCTCCTTGCCGAGACTTGCATTGTTAAACGCATGTTGGCGCTGGAGCAACCCTAACAACGGTGTGTATACTCCTATTTACACCGGCTATAGTCGATATCTGCCCATTCATAGCTTACAAACCATGGTAGACCCCGCCAGCCTCCTCAAGCATTTATATATAGTTTACCTTAAGAGATATGTCAGGCTTGGGCACCAAGCAGACTCTTTCTACGGGTCCTGTACAGACATACCCGAGTTATTATCACTAGCCATGATCAAACATGACACGGCTCAAAGAGCTTCGTAGACGCATATAACTCACCAAGGTGACTTTGGCAACCATTTCATTGTGCCGGGGGTCTTAATTAAGGGGCAATCAGCGCAGCGAACTTACGTATGAACTAATAAGGGTTTCCATGCACGGTAACCGGACATGATCGGTGTTAGCTTCGGGGCTTTTAGGAGATAGAGAACGCTCGCGGATAATGCCGTCGCGGGAATCCCATTTTGATGGCTTATGGCCGCAAGAGCCATTCCATAAAGAATCACTATCTTCCAACCCCGGCGCTTAACATGGGCCTTTCCAGATGGCTATGATATCAGATAAGATCTATACTTATCACTGACATCCGTCGGATCTGCGGTCACGAAGTGGGATATGACGTTTTCGCATATTCGCTTCCGCTGTACAGGCGCATCAAAGAGATCGTCCTAGATGCAGATGGCTAGGGGGCAGCGTGCTATTGTCTCAGTGATCGCCGGGAGCGATACAGGACAAGCCGGACCCTGGACCCAACGATCTACAGTAACACACCGGTTCGGCCCTGATGATTCAGCTCTTGGCGACTTCTGGGTTTCTGGGCCTGGGCAATTCTGCCGCAAACCCGAAAGGTCCGACCAGAGACCCGACCACATGCCTGTGTACGCTGAGCCCAGAAAGGCCCTTGCCAATTGACTTAAAGGAAAAAAGTGGGTCGGACATTCTTGGGAAGAACGGCAAATAGCCTACCGGTACACCAATGGAAGAGAATAACAAGTGGTATGGTGTTATCGAGCTTTCGGCTGAAACTCGCCCCCAACACCTTCGTCCTGGATTACCGAGCCGATAACCAGGATGCCACAGAGTCGAGGAATCTGGCTTCTGTAGCACGTTTTCCTCGCATATGCACCTCCCCTCCCCGGCTTGCAGCCTTGAGAAGCAAGGGAGCGGTCGGGCTTGTGATAAGCGCGAACCGGCAGCAACAGCGAACTAAAGATCAACAACATTGTGGACAAAAACCAAAACTACGGCCCCAGATCCACGAATTTCCAATAATACCCGATCTTAAAATCTGACCTTGTAGCGCTTCGCTACAGAATCGGACCCAGAGATTTGTTCAATCCCCTGACGGGCAGTGAGCAGATATGAGGTACATCTGTATCAAAATCTACAACGTTACTGAGGCGCATATAGAAAACTACAACGTCAAGTATGTCGGAACAAGCATTTCTAGGCTTTCTAGTCATCATTCACTATGACTAGGACGGTCCTTGGCTGGTGGATTGGACCTACGTTGGTATGGCGGGAGCGCGCTACGGAGATAATGCTGGGAGAGGGTACGAGTACTCCGCAGATGGCGCCATTGGAAAGCCATCCGAAAGCCATCCAGGTTTTGGGTGTGAGGTCAGCCAGAAATATCACGTCAAAAGCGCCGATAGCTACGAAATGGACCCGTCGAATCATATAGAGACCTCCATGCCGTCATGCGTCAGAGCTTCCACTTTTCGGGACCGAGGCATACGGAACACCGAGCATCCGGCCACGGCCGCCATAAGGCGTTGTCGGCATGAAGTTACACGGCATCATCGCGAAGGGCGGCTTTAGCTAAGTAGACGACAATTCATGCGAAGTTGGCCACGGGGATCCATCAAAGAGCAAGCGGCGTTGCTTGAGGGTCTACAAGGCAGCCGCAGCTCGGGGCTGGTGCTAGCTGACCTCATAAACCACCCCACCAGTGAGATCGGCCGGGGATTCTGGGGTAAGGTAAGCTGGGGTGGAACCAAAACAAGTTCGTGGCCATGAATCTGACAATCGACTCCCAACCGTGCACAGCGCCTTCATGCGCTCTTTTGGATCGGGCATTCTAATTCGCGGTAACGCGAGTGAGGACTTACATTGTATTTCCACGTCAACACCAACATCAGCAGAGCCGTCGTCAAGGGGCTGTGCTAATGGATCGTTGTCAATGTACCAAGTATCTAAGAACGAATGCTATCGAATGTCCAGTCGCTTTTCTCGACGGGTGGGTGCTTGAGCCGAATGCCGATCAGGTTCCAATGGGTAGTTTTCGCATTGGTTGTTGGATGGTCTATCGCATGAATTTCAAAGGGGAGCTGCATAACTCCTACCGGCTTTATCTCTGTCCGATTCCCATGGACAGACTGAAGCTGCATCGAGTTGGATAGCTACGACGGATATGTGGTTTAAGCTTCACCGAGGCTAACCCCGACCTCCAAGATAATGGGCCCTCTACTGGCTGAGAGTTGATGGCTTGCTCTGCGGAAGAGACTCGAGGTTGGAGAGCCGACCAGCGTATGTCGACTTCGCCAGTATCAGGTATGTTGCCACAGCTTGTCAAACCAGCTTGCTCCAAGAAAACGCCCGTTAATCAGAGGCGGGTGGATGGTTTTCGGTGCCTGGAGTGGCGTTACAAGGGCGGGATGGAAAGAATAAAAGTCCAAGACGGGTTCTTTGGCCATGATCCTGTCGCTGAATCCGCCAGACGGAGAATATACGTTGCATGCGTGACGGATTAAGGATTTTTGTATATGAAATAATGCAGTTGGATCAATGCGACAACTCAACTGAACAGGTACTCCCTATTCATGTCCTACCTAAACACGGGTACGTTGGACAGATATGTTTCTTTGACTCACGAACGCATCCCGATTCACCCACTTGACCGTTACAATATAGTATGCCGCCACCGCCCGGGTCCAGACCTGAAAATATTTATGCTGCTATTCAGAGGCGCAGCCCAGAGTAGCACAGGTTTGCGGGCATACGGTAGCGGGTCACCTGCTCATTTAGTAGACAAGTGCTTACCCTTCCGCTTGGGAACAACATCGAGTAGTTGTCTATGACTGGCAGACTCTGGAGTCAAGGCGAGAATCGAAAATGAAGAGGACCCTGTTAGTCCTGTTTACGACAAGTGTTCCGATTCAACATGCAGGTTCGGTTAGCGGGATGGCGAAAAGCGCCCAACGGATGGTCCCCGGGAACCCCTGTAACGTGTCTGCAAGACCCCGAATTGTTTGTAGGCCCTAGCTGCTAGAAGATTGCTTATTAAGTACACTTAGATCTTAGTAGATGCACGCCTCGGTATGTGGTTGCATGATACTACCTACCCCTGTCAGCACAAAGCTGGGCAGGGCAGATTTCATTGGCGTTTTATTTTAGCTATGTGCTCCTTTAGACACATGGGATTATGGGACCTAGCTTGCCTACTGTAGATACCCGTGTAGATTGATTTATTGACACGTCTTATCAGTAGACGTAATGGCCTGGTGTTTCTCTATGCCGACTATGGTAAGTCAAAAACCTTCTTCTCAGAGCCGCCTAGCCCGCCGCCCTTTCCTCCAATGGTATCGCTCGACCATGACATCTGCAAGACTTCCATACGAGTTTTGCTATCGGGGATGCCCCTTGATCCTTCTTGGGGCGCATATTAGGTGTTATCTCACACGACTTCCTGGTATAACATCGACGAGCTTCAACTTGTACTGCATGCGTCATGGGTGATAACAGGAACTGGCCTTGTACTTTTATCCATCTGTCCTAACGCGATTCTACAGGGTCCAGATATCCTCCAGTACGCTGTCCCCGTGGCAGAAGATACCATTTCTGTAAGTATCCCTTAGCCCTGGACAGAAGAGCCATATGCCCTTGATTCGATTAGAGTCCGTGAACTGGAGACCAACAACCACAGGCCCGTCTCTCCCAATCTCTCCGTTTCCTAGTCTTTCTGCCTATCTGAGAAACCTTAAACAAATTTAACTCCCGAGCGGCTCGAGACCAGCCAACTTAAGCCCTAGCCCTCCGGACCACTCAAGCTTTTAGTGCTGATAAGCGTCAGAGTTGCCTTCCACCGCTCGCTCTCAATATCCCGAAAACGATGGTGGGCAGAATCCTTGCCTTTCCAGTGTTGGATCCAGGTTGGTTTAGCTGCTAAGCCTCGTGTCTAAGAGTGACCACCCTTGGATACACACGATCCCTATCCCGACGCCGAAGCTTGGCGGTTGCGTGTTAGCATGTTGACATGATGGACAGTCCCAATCCACATAAGTCTTTTTGAGGGCTGATATGAAGGGGCCATCTTTCTCACCTTGCCGTTACCCCTGCTGTTCTTTCCCTTCATACACATTCGTTAAAGTGCATGCTACTCTCTTTTGATATGTGTTATGTGTTATTTGGTGCCCGAGTCTCATCTTCCCAACTTCATCCATGATCCATTAGTACTTCCGCTCATATTCCGTTGCCTTCTGCAGTTTTAGGTTAAGCCTCTCAACCGTCTGCCCTCAATCTCGCACGTCCAGTATCAGACCTGCAGTTGAGACTTAACCAAGTCTACCCTCACCAACCCAGAACAATATATCCAAACGCCCGGGCACTCAAAGCACAAGATGGTGTTTTGTGCATTCTGTGGCAAGGCGTTCACCAGAAAGGAACACCTGGAAAGGCATTTGTCTACTCGTGAGTTATCTTGGACAGGACAGCTTTTAATGCTGGCTATTACTTATCTCTCTTCTCGATAGATACCAATATCAAGCCTTACCTGTGCCCCGAGTGTGGGGTGGACTTCGCTCGAAGGCTAGTAGAGTTAATCTATTCGTCGCAGAGATATAACATTACTGACATGACACAGGGATCTAATGCAAAGGCACTACTCAGTATACCATGAGGGGCGAGACACCACGGAATCACTCCCAGGTGGAGTCCCTCCGATCGCTGGCCGGACGCCTATAGCATGCCTCAATTGTGCGCAGGCAAAGACAGGCTGCGATAAGAGGGTGCCATGCTCCCGTTGCGCAGACAAGAACATCCCTTGCGAGGCCCGGTTTGCAAGGCGGTCATCGAAAGCTGCGTTACGAGCTGCCCAGACGCACGTTGCACCTCGGAAACCAGTTTCAGGAGCAGTGCGGGCATCTCCGAGTACTACAGCAACCGTGAACCCAGCACTGATGGAAATTGACCAACCTGCTGCCAAGCAAGACGTGCCGACCGGTTCTACGCTATCACCAGACGCCGCTATACTCATGGACCCAATGCTATTACAACAAGAAAATGCAGCGAAGAGAAATTCGCCAACGACTGCCAATCCAAACTCGGAGGATTTCCCGTCACCACACCCACGATTAGATTTGCTTGATTTCATGCCCAGTGCAAATGACTTCATGCAACCTAACCCAGGCTCCCAAGATTTGATGATGTGGCAGGATTCTGCATTAAACATAGACTTATTCGCAGGACCCATGCCATTCGAACAGCTTTCGATGGCCACGGCTCATTTCCCTGTATCTAGTGATATATCTTCTGGCTCCGAGCTCGTTAGTTCTCCACAAGCGTCCATGCATACGAGAAGCACAAGCATTATGTCAAATACGGATGACGCTAGGGTTCCCCAATTCGAGGCTGTAATCGCTGCAGAGGCGGCCTGGCCTTTAGCTCGTTGCAACCCCCCTATATACTCTGGAACATGCCCCCGGACGGCCATTATTCATCTGGAGGCGCTAGAACAAAAGTCAAGACACGAGGGAACCTGGAGTGCCTTGGAAAACCATCTCCAACAGGTCGACCGGGATGCTGCAGACTCTCCGTCGGTGGTCTCTATTTATCCCGGAACCCGCGATCAATTGCTAGTGGTCGCCCAGACGTTCTTGCAAAAAGCTCTTGAGATCCATCGTGGCGGAGTCAACAGTCGCGGCAAAGGACACCCTAGCCCTCCGCAGCCTAGGTTTGTAGTGCTTCCTCCATCCCATATTCTTGAATATTTCTTGCGAAGTTACATTCGAAACCTGGCTTTCTTCTACTCGCTGGTTTCGACGGGATGCGTCGATCCCAACGAGATGGTTTCAAGGGGCTGCGCGGACTCTACCGAGACAATTCAAAATAATATCGCATCCACCCTTTTGGTTCTCCTGATGATCGCGCAGGGAGCCTCTGCTGTTCCGACAGTGGAAGCTAGTGCACTATCCGCTGGCCTCATCGAGACTTGTCGGATATCGCTATTCGACATCATCGAAAAGGACATTGAGATGTGCGCGGATCCGATCATTCTTCGCTGCGCACTCCTGTTCACTCTTCTGGGAGCCTGGAGTGGTGATAAGTGGCTGATGGACATCGCCATGGGACAACGCGGAATGTACCTGTCGGTGAGTAACCAGTCATACGCGAAGTTGACGGACATCAATCTCATGTGGTCTAACTGGGACACACGCAGATGCTTAAGCATGCAGGGATGTTCGAGTTCCAATCACCCACAATCCCCCCATTCAACAACTCGGCGAATGCTGAGCTGCAGTGGCGCTCGTGGCTCCACCGAGAAACCCAGAATAGGTACGCCATGAACCACAAACTCATGCAGCTAGGTATCAATATTGTATGCACGTCACTGATCCCGCCGATAGACTCGTTTATAACTGGGTAATGGTCGACCAAGAACTCAGCCTCTTCCATGACACAGCCCCGATGCTATCTGTGAGCGAACTTCTTGCGCCGCTACCCTGTCCGGAGAGCCTATGGACATTGACGACCAGTGGAAGCTGGCTTGCCGCCGTACAGTCCATGTACGGCTTTACGGCCAACATTAATCCGCAACTGCTCTCTTTGACGCCGTCGCTTTATGACTTGTTTCAGGATTTTCTTCACGATAACCTACTAGGGAGGCAAGGAAGCCTAGCGCCCCAACATTTAAGGCTTCTTCTTCATCCGCTCCAGGCACTTCTGTGTCATCTGCGTCAGATGCTTTCTTGCTTCTCTGACGTCTTGCACACGAGGAGCGCCACCGGAGGGACACCCACTAAGGAGTCGACCACGCTGCGCCTGAACGAAGTGCGGGCATTACTGCAGAAGTGGTACCAGTTCAGCATTGCTTGTCCCAGTTGTGACGTCAATAAGACAAACCTCGTGTTATACCACCTTATCTCACTAAACGCCATAACCAACTTTCCCGAGATTGAACGTCTGGCTCGACGCGAAGGCTTCGACGGCTCTCACTGGGAGTTGTCGCTGCGCCACAAGCGCTGCATCCACAATCGGGAGGAGTCAGTCTTTCACTGCGGGCAGGTATTCCGCTTGCTGCGTTCGATGACCAGCGACCGCCGGCCCAGCTGGTGGAGTGCTGCCCTGTACCGTGCGACGTTGGTCCTCTTCATCGACAGTATTTCGCGGCGGGACCCGACCTTCCAGAAACGCGAAAACACAGGTAATCCGGTCGCCGTAGACCAGTTGATACCTGAGGACCCGGCCTTGATGGCCTACACGTGGAAGTTCGAGGGGGTCCCCGTTCTGACGCGCTCGGATGGGAGCGCCACCGTAAGCCTAGAGGCACCAAATGAATTACTTGGCTACGCTATCAAAACGCTTGAGGAGGGCGTCAGCTTGCGCTTTGTCGACGGAATCAAACGCAAACTCATCGCCCTGGGCAACAATTGGAATATCAGCGAGTTTCCCGCCGCCCACGCCTAGGGCCTCCTTATGATACGAGCACCCCCACATCTCTACCCGTCGTCGGGTTTATATTCTGGCTTATTGCATGTCTTGGAAGTCTCATTCCTTCCTTTTAGAGTACCATAACCGCTGGCTTCCACTGAGACTATTCAATGACCCACTTCATGCAATCACGAAGACACGACAGCATGGAAAGCATGAGCGGCGTTTTGGACGGCGATATTCCAAAAACACTGGCACAGAGGCGCCAGTGTAGCATCTGATACGTTTCATTATGGAACTCAACTTCGCTGGTACGCTGCAAAATAGCCGGACTACAAGGCGTACACAGCATTATGTGAAAGCGTTTAATTACACTCAGCCCTGGTTATGGCGCACACAACACCCCTGTACAATTTCAGGAGGCAATGGCGTTGGACCGTGTTTACACTCGACCAAGACAAGTGGTGGCTTACTTGGTCTGCTAGAAGTTTGACTTGCTCCTTCTGGCGGTCCCCTTTTTGGGTAACGGGGTTCACAAGGTAAGGAGAAAATCTCCCGGTTAGGCATAGGGTTTTGCCCCACTCTGTATCATCCTTATAGATAGATAGCTCAATAGGTTCCGAGGCTAAACGTAGCATCCCTCTTTTCAAGTTTCAGAGCGCGAAGAATAACTTTTCTTTCTTTGCTCCTGGTCATGGCCTTCGTTTCCTCGCGGATTCGGCCAGATCTTGCGCAAAACCCCCCAACCAACGAGCTTAAACATCTGCAGAGTTAAGATTTAAAAGAACCTTTCATAAACGTCCCAATGACGTTGCTGCCTGTAGACGGGGCCATTTAATGTTGTTGACTCTCGCCCAACGACCAAACCGGCCGGCATGGCCCCGGTAATCGCAATGGCTCGAGGAAAACCCTAAAGTCGCGTCATCAAGACGCCCGGAAGCGTGATACGGTAGCCGGGCGGGACCTGAACACTAGAATCGTTCCGGCCTAAGGCTCGCATAGTAACCACGTTTTCCGATTCCACGGGGTCTGGTGCTGATATTACCCCCGGACTGGCGAGCATTAACCAGCCAACGCCCCTATATTCATAAGACAGTATGTCGTGTCGCAATGTGTGCCCTGAAATGTGCACTCCGTATGAGTGCCACGGAGCACCGTCCCGCATTGCCTTCTACTAATAGTGACATAGATACCCTGACCGGGAAATCCATGGCCACAACGAGCCTTCGCCTCAGCTCAGAAAATCTCGTGTTGCGTCTCTGAATCTGCCACTGGGAGTCAAGCCCATAGTCGGGTTCCTCTGCGGGATTACGTTCTGGCCTACTAACTTTACAGCTGAGCACATAAGGCTTCTTTCATACATCAAGTGTCCCACCCTCTGTGAGTAACTCAGGACATGTAATCAGCGTCAGATCATGGCCACTCGCTTCTCTCGAAATTTCAGATGTCCTCCAAAATCTGAGAATGACGCATGGCCCCATGGCCAAGGGTGCATATGGAACAGTTCCGTTGAGGAGGTTTGGCAGATGCAGTCCTTGCGCATGTCGCACCGGGTTCAACTCTGTCCTCCCGCTATGCTGCCGAAGGGAAAGATAATGAAAGAATTTGGTAAGGATTTGCATGGTGGATCCCATCTCAGGAGTATTCTGGATTTCGCGTCTTATCCTTGTGATCACTTTACATGCACTTACAGAATGAGCAGAGGTACGCAACTACGCTGCAGAGGAACATACTCGTTATTCAACCCCTATGTTCGAGAATAGCGTCTGCTGTGCCATCTCGACTTGAAGATCTGAGTGATTTGAGGACTTGCTCCGTACTGGCATCGCACGCTGATCGCATTCCGCGAAGCTCACGTTCTTCACAGCCCCATGATTGATATTCATCCAGCTGATGCATCGAAGATGCAAGGATGCGGGTAACTAAAAACTTGATTGGAAGGTTTTCTCCTTGCCAATATCGAGTGTAGCATGGTCATGAGGTATGTTAAGCGTTCAAGCGTGACAAGGCCGATTGTATGGGGCGGCGGAATGTCAGGAGACGTATGCTAAGGGCATCACAACAGTAATTCGGTTCATCGCGTGCTTCGTGATCCATCGGGTCCTTACTTGGAGAGCGGGATCTCGTCGAGTTTCCGTACTGTGGCTATACCACGTTGTCAGGAGATGGCAAAGTGCATTGGGCATAGACCCTGAATTCCTGTCAGTACCCGTCCGCATAGAGTCAAGTTATAAATCAATTGAACTTTTCAGATCCTCGTCATTCATGCCATCCGTAAAGATGCACTCCAAATAACTGGTGCTGCCTCGCTCGGCGCCAGATGATGTATCTATTTATCTTCGCAGCCTCTAAGTCTTCCGCACATTGACGATAATCCCGGAAGTGGCACAACCAGGAAGACGACAGTTCCTCAGGACTATCAGGCTAACTACTGAGGTTACCCAGGATTTTTATGGATAATTCGTAAGGCCTTACTAACCATGTTAGACACATTACAAATAGTCTCTCTGCAAATAACCCAAGATATTGGACCACGACTGACATACCATAGCACCCATCCATCTATCCAGATATCCAATTGAGGCGTCTTTTGAAGCCTAACTCCGGATGTCTACACCTACCGGAAGGAATTCGTTGTGTGACTTACATCACTAGGATTCGTCGTAGCCTAGCCAGGTGTCCGCAAAGGAAATTTTCTAGTATCCAACAGTGGCGCTAGCGTTTATTTGAGTAGTACGCGTCGTTGCACAGCGTTTATTGTCCGAGTGTCGCCAGGATGGCGCAGCCGAAGAATATGTGGTCAATGGTAGAAGGCGTCCTGCGATCTTCGACTAGAGGAATGTCAAGGCAGAATAGGAGATGTATTTGTGGGATAGTTTAGGCATTTTATCGTGCCTAAAAGATGCATAGTTTCTTTATTGTATATCTCAGTAGGGCGACATGGCGGTGGAACAGTGATCTCATCCGAACGAACTATCAAGCCCCTTTTCTAAGTCTTCCAGCTGCTAGCACCTGTCTGCGGGTGCCAGCTTGAAATCGAAGCTTGAACCCCTTTTTGTGATCATGAGTGGGGCACTTGTCCGTAAACAAACTACTATTCTTTTACAAATTCCCCATTTCATTTTTCTTTGTGTTTGCCTGCTTACAAAGTCGTAAGCATGCATCCGGTCCGTTCTGTTGCCACGCGAAGGATGCACGTTAGGAAGCAAAAGGTGCTCACGGACGTCCGTGGGGGTCTCTCCCTAGCGCGACCATGCACTGAGGGTCATCGGCAATTGGTATACGCTGCAAGATGCACCAAGCAAGAACTCTCAGTTTGAAAAACATCTAGGCACCAATAATTCTAACAAGAAATTATAATCTAAATATATATTAACTATACGAATGCCTTTTTGGTGTTTCCTAGTCGGCTCCCTGCTTCTTGACACGGGGTAACGGACCTCGAGTCAGGCGCCGCATGGGTTTCATGGTGCTGTTTGCTCACCGGGCACTCGCCAGGACGTCCGAACATGGCCAACCCAGCAGCAAACCTCCGGTGCCGTGACCTTCCGTTAGGGGTTCGTCTCCCAATGCGGTATGAATTTACCCCGTGACGACTCCTCTTCGGAGTTCCAGAAACGGCCAGCCCACTATATAAGAGCAGATCTCAAAAGCTTATCATCGTATGAATGTTCGCCCAAAATTGTCAACACTGCGAGAGGATCTGTTACCAGACGAACCAACGACGGCTTTCTTCACGTTTACTTATCGCTTTCCATTGGTGCACAATCCCATCATGTCTCCTGGAGCCATATCAGACTTTGCCCTTGCGGCCACTGCGCATCAACCCCTCGCTGGGAAGGTGGCCCTGGTCACCGGTGCCGGCCGCGGCATCGGCAGAGGCATCGCGCTGGAGCTCGGAAAGCGCGGCGCATCCATCGTCGTCAACTATGGGCGCAGCTCCGGCGCCGCCGACGAGGTGGTTTCCGAGCTCCGCAAGCTCGGCTCGAAGTCCGTCGCCCTGCAGGCCGACGTCTCCAAGCCGAAAGAGGTCGAGGCCCTCTTCGAGAAGGCGGTGGCCCACTTCGGCCACATCGACTACGTGGTCTCTAATGCTGGCATGGAGGTGTGGTGCGAAGAGACCAAGGTCACGGAGGAGCTCTTCGACCAGGTCTTCAACCTCAACTGCCGCGGTCAGTTCTTCGTCGGCCAGCAGGGCCTGAAGCACTGCCGCGATGGCGGCCGTATCATCCTCACATCCTCTATTGCCGCGCAGATGGCTGGCATCCCCAACCATGCCCTCTACGCCGGCTCCAAGGCAGCCGTCGAGGGCTTCGCCCGCTCCTTCGCGGTCGATGGCGGCCCCAGGAGGATCACCTGCAACGCAATCGCGCCTGGTGGTATCCAGACTGACATGTTCGATGAGAACAGTTGGCACTACGTCCCCGGTGGCTACAAGGGCATGCCCATCGAGACGATCAAGAATGGCCTTAGAAAGATGTGTCCCCTCGACAGAGTAGGCGTCCCCACGGATATCGGCAAGGTCGTCTGTCTGCTTATCAGCGAGGAAGGAGAATGGATTAACGGTTAGTACCTATCTAACTATCTCCCTTCGCCCCAGCCATACTGCAAGGAAACCGCGCTAACACTCTACCAGGCCAGGTTATCAGGGCATCCGGTGGCGGCGTTTGAAGTAGTCCGAACTTTTGGTAATAAGTTTTGGGAGAGGTGGTTCTGTAACTGGTATAATGGCCACTGTATTGCATCTAATGGTTCATTGGAGACGGTAGGATCCTTCTAGCGTTTCTAATCGTCCTAGCGAACCGGTGCAAACCGACCCTGGGGTCACAACCGACATCAACATGCAACATTATCTACCCGCCGCGATCTAGCTTATCCACTAATATAGGGTCCAGCTTCTCTCGTTCTCTTTTTTCATGCAGTGAAACCTGTCTATAACGATCTCTATGTAACGATGCTTTTTCTTATTGATATCTAACCGATATTTCTTATTTCTGCCCATAATATATAACAACAACATGTTTACGACGATTAATGATAAGTCCTCTGCTCAGTAATACATATATGTATATATCGTTATAGAAAAGCTAAGGCCTAACCATTCCAGGCCACAAAGTATGCCAAAAACCAACTCAAATACGCTGAGCCAACGGAGGATTATGTGGGGTCCCCACACCTTTTCCACAATAATTCCTTTTACATAGCGATATTTATATAGTGAATCTTCAATATCGTTGTAGACGGTTGGGGGCAGCAGAGCCATATGCCCCATCTAGACCACCATATCATGCCACATCGGCAGCCTCCGAGAAACCCCTTACCAGATATCCGCTATCAGGCAGCCACTGGCGATAACCATGTAGGACTCTCACCATCGAGGGTTTACTCCCCTTCGCCGCCTCTCCACCGCCAACCGAGACCGCGTCAGGCAATCTGCCCCCCACCTCCCCCTCCGCCCCCCCCAAACGGAGTCTGCTCGTGGTGTTGTTACGCAAGCCGCCCGAGGCTAGAATGGCGCTCTGTATACGGGTAAGCATAGCGTTACATTATTGATAGGATTCTAGGGGAGATATCTCGGTAGCATATGCACTTAGGCCCACCTAAAATAGAACGACGAGCTTTTTATTGGTTCCCCTGGCATGCACACTACCTTCAGCTGAGGATTCCCATCAGTCTCTCGCGTAAATATGTTGGCTTACGTCGGAAACTACTCGTCTCATCCTCCTTGGCAGCCATCTATCTCGTCGTGGGAACCGCGGGAGTGGGTGAGCCGTTTGAGGCATCCGTGCTGACTGTAGTTAACGTTGCATGGGAAGCGATACCTATAGCGTTGCAGCTTTCCGCTGACGTGATCAGACAAATCCATGCCCCACCCCCTCCTCCCTCATAACTGGAAAGCCGCAGCTACGCCTGCCCTCGCCGCCCTCGCCGCCATCGTCGCACGGGAACGGGGTAAGCTGTCATCGAATTGCGCCATGCGAAATGGGGTTATGCGGCGTACGGGTTCGGCGTTATGGAGAGGCCCGAGGCTGATCTGTGTGATCGTGGCTTGCAAGCATCGGCAGACTCCCGCTGCAGGTCATCATCTATGAGACGTGTCCCGATTTGTTGGGCTGCTGGTATCTGATATCTGATATCTGATATCTCATTTCTGATGCACCTCGCGCGGTACATGCGGTAGGTGCCGAACATCTCCGTATCGTCCCATAATACCGGGCCCTGCTGGTCTGAACACGGGGGTTCAATATACAGATAAGGCCGAGTCTGGGTCGGTCGTTCAAGGAGCGTGTGTATGTGGACGGGAACAGTATGCAGCGTCAGATGAGGCGTATGATATTCCGGTTTCCGCGGACATCGCTGGGGAGCTCGGTTAGATCAAAATTGCCACTTCCCCAGACAACAGGCGGTCTTTTCGGAACATTTGCGTGTGCCGGTATCTAGATGCCTGAAGTTCCGGATTTTCCGGGGCTTCCCCACGCGGAAGATTTACGTGTTCCGCGTCTAATAACCCGCCGCCAGGCGTCTAACAGGGGAGCTCAGTAAGCATGGTCAACGCGGTAAGAACCCGCGGCTATGGATAGTAGGTGGCCGCGAGCTAATTAAGATGACGTGCCGAGACTTCAGTGTAGCTTGGTGCAACCTGACTTCAGTGGGGTATGGTATTACATGAATTCAGTGTAACCTAGTTGACACCCGCGTTCGGGGCGTCGTGATCCAGAACGCCTTTTAAACCCGTTTTGTGTAACTCACCCACGGGTAACTAATATAAACCCCAGCCATGAATGCATGTCATCCTGCCACCTCTGAAACGACGTATCGTGAGTATGACTTGGTTAATGGTATTGGCCATGATGATGATACCTTATGCCGGAATAGGGGAACTAGGCAAGTAAAGGTTGGACGAGGTTGGATAACTTGCGGTAACAACAAGTTGTCTATTCAAAGAGCTAATGGGGAAGTTTCTGTCAGTTGTGACGCTAAACTGTAAAACCAGATGCTGTCGAATGCGTATTTGAATATGTTAGTCTGATATCCAGCGCTACCGCTTTATTTAGCCACGAGTTCAACGGGGCTCACACAGGCTCTAGCTTCAAGCAAATGCCCCTTCAGTGGATACGTGCTACGTTCCCCATGTTCCAGCCTTACCTGTATCACTGTAGAGAGACTTCAAACGTCTTAATGCTAGTGAGAGGGGTACACCACGAAGGTATTGGAGTCAGCCGTTTGTAGCTTTTAAGGCGTAACTTTACATTGTCCAACACTCTGTAGTTAAGCCTAGCGTCGCTAAGGTTCGCGTCTAATGAATACAGGAGCCTCCGCTGAAGTATCTGGGGGAGGATTAAGAGGAGACGTGCTACACCAACAGGCCGCCGGACGAGGCGGTTTTCAGGAAAATCGAAGTCTTTGTGGATCGGGAGACCTGGAAATAGCAAACGGAGTTCAGACCCGACAATCCGAACTACTGCAGGAGACGCAAGGGATGTGAGGATCGACGCGTACGCTTCCCAAGGCCCGCGTACCCCTTGATACAGCATGGTTAGCGCCGAGTGTGGACCCAGGGATCATATGCCCTGCTTACATAGACACAAATCTTGAGCACTGCGTAAAGTAAACCTCGTAGCAAGCGAATCGCTGCCCGGCATGGAAGACGGTGGCTACTCGAAAGCACGCCATCAATAGCGAACGAGCACACGCCCCGGCAAGTCAGGCGTATGTCGATGAGTATCTCAAAAGACACCCCAATGCCAAAGCTAACATAACGCACAACATCTTTGACGATTTAATAAGTTAGCTTGCAAATACGTGGGCATGTTAGCCAGGAACAGGAATAAGCCTTCCGATAGGCCCTGCAAGATGACAACGTCTGCCCATCCCGGGAATTTGTAGGACGGAAGGGAACTGTTGAGGTAGCAATTGAGGTCGCCAGTAGCTTATGGGGTAATAGGCACTATTCCCCTTGGTTGACATTGATTCGATAACGATGGTGGTGTGATGTTGCCGGTTGACATCAGAGTCTCTGGCCCTTGCCCGACACCGTCTAGGCAGAGTGGTCGAAAGAGGTTTCATACCGTGCAAATATGCAACCTCTGCTGACTACCGACGATGTCCACCCTCCCCAAAAGGCGTCGGTGAGAGGGTATCCGTCATCATACCATAGATATTATTGATAGATACATTAACGCGTGGTTCCGGTATCATGTGCGCGAAGACTGGCTAGGAATTCCCTGCCTGCGAGGATGGAAGTTAACTTCGAGGGTACCTACTAGGACATCACATCCTGCTTGAATGAAAGACCAAGTGGCATGCTTGATCTAGTGCGCAGCATCATCCAAGGGCGGCGGGTTTCCCAGATAGGAGATACCCCTCGATACCAGTCCAGAAAATTGCAAAGTTTGATGGGATCGTTGTTTAGTCGATTTGACGTAGATGAGTCAAAACACGCCTAACGTCGGCTAATGGCTCAACATATTCCACGCACATAAGCATGCACCGCGTAGTGGTAGCCGAAATACCAAAGGTAAACCCCTTGAGGACTTCACGGGCTCGGCTAGACAAGGGAGTTGTTCTACGTTAGAAAAGGCTTAAGATAACGGGGATTATGTAAGTGGCTCGTTATAAAGTCCCTTTAACTTGGACGTCACGTGATGATCCCGCAGCATATAACTGCTGTTGCTGAAGGTATCGTGGGGTGAGATACGCTTGTACGTGATAGGAAAGGCCTTCGCTCTGAAACTTAGAGTGCCCCCCCGCTTGCTAATGAGCCGCACGCTTTACTACCGGCGGCCTGTTCTAGCTACGTTAGTCTGCTAACTTTATTCCGACCCACTATATACATCTACCTACATAAGCAGGTGCCCTGACGAGCCTTTGGCAACCTCGCGCACGTCTCCGTATTCGTCTTTTATCTGGATGGGCGCTATAGCACGCTGGTTTATCCTAAAATGGAACTCTAATCCGTAAAGACGATATCCTTGCCTATCTGCTGGCCATGTGTAAAACTCTGAATGAGTTTGAGAAACGTAAACGGGGGTGCCCTGTTATGTTCAACAAAGTGTATATCGAACACTACTTAGCCGCGCGGGTAGCTTATACTATAAGAATCTCAACACATTGTTGTCTCTTTTATTGGACCGGATGGGTGCAAGTATCTACCTATGCTTATCGCTTCCGACCAACACAGAACCTTCTAGGGGTCCAACTCTATGTATGGCGCACGTCCACACACTAAAGCTTTCAGCCCTAGAGACCCGAAAAGTTTAAAAAGGCAGCGCGTGTCGTCCTTCCGTTCTGAGCCATTCTTCAACGAACCTTATGCTTAGTGTGAACGTTCTTGTACGAATCGAGCGGCATGGAACGCCCCAATCAACGACGCCAAATAACCTTCCATGCATGTGTCTATGTATATCTCTGCGAGACATTCGCATGTGCCGTAACCAGCCAGCTCGCAGGAAGAGCGGTCTGCAGACCGGGCAATTGTTCGATGTCGACTTGTCTTTTTAGAGTCGACGAGGGTTCTCAACAATGCATGCATTATCGGCAGGATGGATACTATACCGAGAATCCCTTTTTGCCTTTCACAGGAGAGAATCTCAATCTACGCCTTCATGTCACAGTTATTGGACCGCAAATAAGTTACAATGGTGCTAGTGGGAGTTAAGAGTAAGCGTGTGATTCATATTCGTAGTAATCAAAGTCGTCGTTCCCTCATCTGCTGCGTCGTGTAATTTGTCTATGGTATCTCTTTCGTTACCGTAGCGCGTTACCTCAAATTTCTCATTGAAGTGGCATACCCCCCGTTCTGTTCATGATCGCATCACGCGTGACGCCTACATTCTGCCCCAGGAAGCCCATCATGACCCTGGTGACCTCCGCATCATCGAACAACTGGACGCCGACCTCTTGAAAACTTGAGAGGAGGTCATCTAGTTTGTGGAGCTCTCTAGAGAGAAGCTCAAGTTCCACCCACTTTCCAACTTCCCCATTGTGTTGATACGCGCCGGGACTGACACCGGGGTTGAACATGGGGTTCGTTGCAGAAATACCTTGATCGCTGTTCTGGGGATCGGCGTGCGTGACAACATTCTTATATAACGATATTATCTGTCCAATAAGCGTCGTCATGAGCATGGCTACAGCGTGTGAGCCAGATTGGCTCATACAATTTGGACAGGCTAACATCGCCGCACACCCTTCGACTGCCTTGCGGTTCAATGAGATAACCGTGGCGAAAGGGGGCGAGGCGGGTGATGAGGCATTATGCAGGGCTTGAACAGACTGCAAGCAGACCGTGAAGCAGTTGCATGAGCCACTAGGAATAGCGGAAGGTGTCGCGGGCTCTGACTCTGGCAGCAAACTAGCTGGGGTTGCAGGACTCTGGACATGATTCGGATATATGGGGTTTTCCATGTTCGTTGGCATAGGAACCTGGCCGAAATCCACCGGATTCTGAGGCGGAGTGTCGGCCCATGGGGAATGGGGGGAGACGTTCATATCGAGAGACTGAGGTGCAGCTGTAACTGGGACTCCGGTGAGTAATTGGGCGTTGGCCAAGTCAGGCATATGTTGCCAGCCTGAGTACATGTCGGACTGCGCGGGCATCTGGCCATGTTCTCCCGTACCTCCGTCTTCTAGCCCAAGGAAAGCAAAGTTTGACAAAAGCGGTGGATGCCTGTTCATGGAGTTTCCGACGCCTGCAGATGGATTGTCCCACCCGCCTGCGATAGGAACCATAGACGTATAGCGATCCCAATACGTCGTGGGGTGCGGGATGTGGCCTTGCCCCGCTGGACCCTGAATATATGAGCCTCCGCGCCCACGCCTTCCCTGCCCACGCCTACCGGGGCTTACAGAAGCATCAGTCTTCGGGGTCTTCGCCTTGCCTGATCTACTCGACGGCGAGTAATGACAATAGCCGCCTTGAGTAAGGCAGCGCGAACAAGCGGGCCTCTCTTTCGAACATCTGACCTTTGCTAGGAAGCAACCGTCGCAGGATGCTCGAAGTCGAGGCTGCCGTGGTTTCGATTGGGAGGCCATTGATGCTCACATAAAGCGTATTATGAGTAAATAGGGCAATAAGATAAATAAGTAGAGGCTACCAGTTGTAGAACACGGGGGAGCATAAAGCTCACGATGTTATAAGCTAAGCAGTTCCAGTTGACCGAATGATCTGTGACAATGCTATAAGCCAAGGGGTCCTAGTTCAATGAAGGCTTGTGAGACGTTATAAGTTAGGAAGGAGTTCTAGTTGAGTCAAGAATGTTTAGAACCTGTATGTTTAAGAAGGAGGAAGGGACGACGTCTTGGACTATGCTTAGTGATGGGCACGAGGAAGGCTTTATATGCTTAGAGTGGCAGTAACAATGGGCATTATTATGGAGCTTCGGACGAATACTTATTTCAAAATGATTTCGCATGAGCAACCGAAGCTTACTACGTAGAAAGCTTGCTAGAGAGGAAGATACAGCTTTGGGGAAGACTCACCTTGCCTTATAGCTTAAAGCGGACGGACTGTAAGGATAAGGACCCTTTTGACTTTGGAAAAGCTAAACATTTTCCCAAAGCTAGCATGGGTCCCGGGTGGCTGGCCTGGATCATCCCAGGGTGTGTCAGTGCGTGTAGTGGCGGGGAGGGCAGGCAGCATAGTCCGCTGGGGAAAAGGTCACATAAGTAGGTACTTATGCGTAAAAGAAGACGAACCGCGTAATACACACAAGCAGTACCTGTGGCAACACGCAGCGAACAAAAGCTTCAGGAGGTCATCATCTAGTTTGGGCGAGAGCTTCTACCGCTCGTGGTTAGGGGGTGCTAGGTTCGAGGTCACCCCTCAACATCCACCCACTATCGCGAGAAGTCCAGTTAAAACATAGATTTCATATGCCTCAATATATCATGCGGTAATACCCTGAGTCATGTACATTAGTATTACTGCGTGAAGAGAAGGTACAACGACTTCAGATGCATAAAAGCATGCACTTGAGAAGCGAAAAGGGAAAAACGGGAGAACTCTAGGGCTGCCGGATGCAAGTAGAGTGTAACTTCTGGATGCTTGGCGTGAGATCGGAAGTAGGGGTCGACAACACGGGGTTTCCTACAGGACCATACTGTGTGGGAAAAGAGAAATGCATGCATCGTCGTCAGTGGACATTGGAATTTGCATATAACAAGAACTCGAGGTACGTACATAGAGAAAGGCTTGCGCCTTCTCGGATCCGAGGAGGCCCCGCGTGGCTTGGTGAAATCCTCAGCTTCAGTGTTGCGAATATGTACTTTTGCACTTGCAATATGCACGCACGTAGGTAGAAATGGAAATAGATAAACATAAAATTCTTCTCTTAGTAGTCAGCTCTTGGGACATTAGTTGGGGCAAGCGACGACGATGATGTTGATGATTATGGTGATAATGAAGAGGAATTTGATATAAGACAGATGGTGGCTTTCCACACGTCTGGGATTGAGAGACATTGCCCCCCTGTCTAGGCTGTTTTGAGTTACCTGGGGCACTACTACCAGTCAGTCACTAAGCTACCAGGACCGGCAGGAAAAGCCAAAGCGATAACAGATAGCATACAAGGAGCAATACCGGTACCTGGTCAGCAGCACGTTTAACTTTTTAAGCCGGTGACGTCAGAAACGTTTTAGCTGCCATCTCACCCGCGATATCTAGGCTACATCGTAGTGCACTAAGTAAATTCCGAGGCAGGTAGGTAGTAGAGTTCCAGAAGTAGCAATTTCGCCCCAAGTCAATTCAAACCTGGGGCTGCCTGTGGTCATCTGGAGGTATCTATTAACGTTACGAGGTAAAAATTTAAACTCACGTGTTCGGAACAGCAGTCGAGCCGTGCGTAATATTGTAAGGCGGTTCAGTCTTTTAGGCAATTGCAGGTGCCTAGACAAGAGTGATGATCCTAGGTTCTGGGTAAATAAATATTAGCCGATTCCTATATATTTAAAGGACTGTATGCATCGATTACAGGGGTTTAATGTTCAGCTGGAATGGGGGCCTAGAACAAAGCTGACAGCAGGAATCCATGCAGTTATAGTCCTATGCAACAACTGGTGTATGCAGAACCTAGGAACATCACTGTAGCAGGCGTAAAGCAGAGGGGTTACCTGCCACCAGTGTTCTCAACCTTCTATCCCTGTTACTTAGCAAGCACCCGACGAGACGGGAGCTTTTATCGTCTCCTTCCGCAGATAACATACTTTTCCCCTTCCGCTTTCATCATCACTTATTCTAAGTTTGGATGACTCAGTCCCTGTCGTAAAATCTCTTAACCATTCTCAGTCATTTCCAGAACTCTATTTCCTGATGATCTTCAGCACGTCTTTCCAATGCTCATTGGTTGCACCGTCAATGACAATGTCAACTTAGCCATGACCACGGTACTTAAAAACCCTCGAAACACGAGCCTGTTGCCAGCTAGCTGCACGAATAATCCACCCGATTTAAGCTATTCAGTTAAGCCCATGGAGTTATCGAACCTCGCCGACACCTGCGGGCGCTCTCAGCTTGAATGTGCGGCGTACTTGGGTCAAGTGGCTTGCAGTTGACCAAGTGGTCCCCCGTCACTCTCTCACCTTCTTGCACCCGCGATGTGACGCGAGCTCGTGAGATTTCTCGGGTCTATGTACGATAAAGCTATCTCCACTCAACCTTTACTCTCATAGCTGGCTGTACTTCGTCGGCTTGGCGTTCTCGGACGTCCGCTCTGGTGCCCATTCTCCTCTCGCAAATGTTATGTCTGCTCACCGGTTCAGGGGCATGGAGAGCCTTCACAAGCAATAGCCCCGTTCTTGTAAGCATGACCCCAATTAAGTCCCTTTACCAGCAGAGATATGCTTCGCCATGGAACTGCCCTTGGGGAACTGTGACTTAAGCCATGTTCCGTTAAGATCAGCGTTGTCATTTTCGATCTCTGTGTTGGCCTATCCTTGAGGTGCAAACCTCTAAAGTCTGGATTCACCACTATCAGATCAACTCCGATGATTTTAGTCTACGTCCCAGCCGTTTGATATTCGGAAAGATGCCCCGTGGCGATCTGTTGGCATTTGTACCACCACACTTCAGCGATGAAAATACTTGTTGGTTGTCCCCTCATCTATCTGCTGTCTTCTAGCCGTTTAACGACTACACCATGGGGGACGTGGCTTGAAGTAGCCTCATCTCGTTTCGTTCGAGTAGTGAGCGGGTTAAATGACGCGACTTAAGCCAGGGGTCTCCGTCAAATTGGTGGTAAAATGTCGTCTGCACATCACCGCATCCCGTCCCGCCTACTTTGTCTGGATTAGATCAAGTGGGGGTTTCCCATGGAGGATCTTCGCAGCAATTCGGATTGAAACCTTGAATCATTTATTATCTACCGAGTAGACGTCGTTTGGGGATACCGAATATTCCCAGCTTGGCGCTGGGTCACCTTATCACTTCGGTAAAGATCTGCAAGTAGATCTAGCTGAATCCGTACCACGATGATATCTTGTAATCATCACAGCCCGGGGCCGATGCAGTCAACTATTAACCACTCGCGCTGATCACTCAGATTCCCTTTGACACGGTCATGAAGAGTGCCTGCCTTAGAGGTCGATGCATTGTCCAAGCAGCTTCATGGGTTTGGACCTTCCGCCGCGGTGCCAACGTCTTACCCTATGGCATCGAGATATTATTCGCCTAGGATGCCTAGCTAGCTGGATTGCACTTGAAAGGCGAGGCATCGCTCAATGCAGGATGCGGCTAACGTCAACGTCAAGTGTGCGCTCGTGTTTGAGGCTAGAAACGGTGTCATTACTACAACGATACTCCTATTAGGTCTAAGTCAATATGTTAGGTTCCGTTGGTACCACGTCCTAGCTCTGCCGTATCCGTGTCCTGCCTCCACGCGATCTACCGATCAAACTAACCTCGGGGAAACGTGGGTGAATCCCTGTCGCAAGATCAATCTTACTAGCCTTATTTGTTAAGGCAGATGCATAGACCCATGCTTGGAGGATGGGCTACAGAATAGGAGATCGTTAAAGATGCTGACCACTTATACGGCTTAGAGCGATTCATCGTTGCATCCGGACTGAGGCTGATTGCAACTTTACAGCCCTAACCTACAAGCTTCCACCACGATAACCCTTGCCGCTCTGTACTGAGGTGCACGAAACAGGGGTCTAGGTTGCTACGAACTCCTCCCGTTGATGGGTCTTGATCATTCGTGTTAGACCTCACCCAGTTCCCATTCTCCTAAAATATTCAACGAGGGACATACGAATAGGGGCAATACGCGGAACATCGTTGCTGGTGAACAACCAAGGTTGGAATCCAGCGAAGATTTGTGGAGCGCATAAGAACGTCACGATGCTCAAACAATGGTGTGGAAGTAATGACGTGCAGGATCTCAACCCTTCTCGATCCTAACTGTCCTCGTTTTGTTGTCCACATCGCCCTGGCTACGAGTTCCTAGCCGTCGTTCTAATTCTGAATCTTCTTCTAACGTAGCTGAGCTCTCTGTTTTCCGACTCTTACTTCAAAGTTACGAAGGTACCCTGTCCGTAAACTTAGAGGACCCCTAAAACTTAATAGAAATGTCAATTAGCTGACTTGAGATTCTCCAGGACCGCTTTTAGTACCACGAATGGAAGTATTAGTAGCGACTTACCATTGTTCAGCACGAGGACTAGCGAGCGGGTCTCGTAAACCATTCTCTGAGTGTGCTCGTTCGTATCACGCATTCCCCCCTAAGGGAGGTTCAATGACAGTGACACTTTCTGGGTGAATAAATATGTACGAATACTCGTGGTCTCCTCGGGCCCTTACGCAAGAATTCTAATGCGCTTAGCGGAAAGTTTCCAGGAGTCTCGGAGGACCGGCAGTCGACCTCGACCTACCACCCTCCGACTTCGAGATTTCCCCGTTCTGTGACACAGCGGTTCATTGCATTGCCTGGAAAGATAGCTGCAATCGATGATTAGCCATGTCTCATGCTGTTTCATAGCTTCCTCTGGCGGTGATAGTAACTAGTCAGCCACAACAGGTCCAATACGGATACGAAAAGGACACTACGGGCACGCGTAGGTATACCATGCACGTTCAGTTAGTTCGAGCCGAAAAGAAGTCGGCCGCTGCTGAGCATTGCATCGAACCATCCATCGTGCATGCATTGCATGCATGCAGAGCACGCATATATCCACCCGATCGTACCAAATCCGATTCTTTATCGCTGCCATGGTATCCGCCGGTCCCCCAGTTGAGTTGCACTGTGCGTCGAAGGCGACCTACATCGGGAAGGTCGAGGAAGCCTACTTGATCTCGCTCCAATCCTAAGGATGCACCCAATTAACCTTTTCCAAGAGGAGAAGCATAAAAGCTTCTGACAAACTAGGCAAGGAAAGCCTGACTGTCTCTAGGGAAGGTTCTTGCTCCTATAGCCCAAAGCGGTTGTGGTGCATCACCAGCACGAAATTTACGCGCCAGAGCTATTCAGGGGCGAGACAGGGCTGAAGTGTTGTTGCAAGCATGACTTTGGGTAGCAACAGCCGAACGAACGCCGCGTTTGTTCACGTGGCGGAGCTTCGAGCTACGAGCCTACGAGCTGCAAGCTCACCGCGAGTCCTGACGTCAACGAAGTAGCGCTCATGCACCTGAGTAACAAAACCCTGCTACTCGAGCATAGACACAGTATCAGTGTCACAGGCTAGTAAAGATATGCGTCGTTGATATTACTGCAGGGATTCTGCCGAAATCGCGTCAGAGCTTGACTATCCACAGGGACTGAGAGGCTCGAAATTTCGCTTCTAGGTACTTACCCATCCATGTTGAG
>QJNZ01001080.1:0-27181 GCA_004155055.1 Monosporascus sp. CRB-8-3 | reverse complement strand
GGGGGAGATGGGAGAAGAGCGTATCCGAAACGGCGGACAGGGTGCGAGGAAAATGGAGAACGGGAAAAGGAGAAAAGGGAAGAATGGGAAAAGAGGTAAAGGGGAGAAGGGGAGTGGGGGAAGGGAAAGGACGGAGAACTGGCTTGTGGGTTGAAGACAGGATAGCTTGAGAGGTTGTCCAGGAGTTGGTATATACAAGGGTCCCAAGGCGGAGCGGAGCGGAGTATGGGACACATAGAAGAAGGATCGAAAATGTTGTCCAAGGGTTATGTTCGTGAGAAAGTTTGAAAGCTGGGCTGGCTGAGGACGACAAGATACGGGTCCAGCGCACATGAGCCGCACTGCAGCATGCCCTATTACCCCGTTATGAGATAACGTACCCATTATAGGCCGCATTCCGTGAGGTACCGCTCATACTGACTCGATATACAAGAAGTTGACTAAGCAAAAGTGATTGACAGTGCGAGCTTACTTTACTCTATATATAGTAAACAAATGTACCGCCCAGTGGGAACAGTGTATGAAGGTCAAGAAGGGAATGTTACGGTAAGGAAGGTCTCCGAACACTAAAAGGGGGAATTCCCCAGCTTTTATGTGTCCGAGCTTTAGTCCGCGTCCATTCTTGTCAGGCAGTCAGGCTTTCAGTGAAGAGATATGGTGAGGATCAGATCTGGTAGAGGTAGGTCGCTTTGGGAACGCCTTTGGACACGAGACTGAGATTAACGAATCCAGCTTATCCTCGAAGCAGGAAGGGCAAAATAGAGATCGCTTTCGCCGACGCATGTCGGGCAACCACGTCCCGGATGTCCAACTGATACAGGAAACCCTGGGGTGGAATAGTGGTTCTTGAACTCATCGCAGCGATAATATCGCTGGGGTAACTTATCGGGAAGCAGGTGTTAATATCGGGGGTTGACTGGCGGGCGACATGCTTACATTAATGCACGATATGCAAGGTTCCTCATAGAAATTTTAAGACATACATATGCGTGCATATGCAAACCACCCCAGGAGGGTGGTTGCAAGTAACAATGTACCTTATGTCCGCAGCGGGCGTATGCATGGTGGATAATGACATGAAACACCTACATTGGATTTATGTCCGAAATCTGTCAATTGGCCGCCTCTTATAGCCATTGTATTTATGTCCGAAATCTGTCAATTGGTCGCCTCTTATCGCCAATGTATTACCCGATGCCGGGCCTTGTGGCGGGGAGGCCCGATGACACGCTTCTTTCTTCTTTCGTCCCGTGAACGAAACTAATTCGTGAACAAAACTAATTCATGAACGAAACTTATTCTTGAACGAAACAAAAGATAACTCCGCGGCCCACCCACCTGCAGTCCAATAGAAACCCGAGCTTAGGACGAGCGAATACCCACCCACGCACTTTGACTCCGGGGTTATGGCTAGCTTCGAATATCCACGGGTGTCACACCCGGGTCAGTTGGAGCTCGACCCACGGGTACCCACCTAGCGTCATAACGGCAATTCGTTGCCGATCTAGGGGAATGACAACGACTGGCCATTCCGCTACACAATCAAAAGATCAGCAGTTCCAACGCCAGGTGGCATTGAAGTCCTTGTCCGCACTTAAGTAAGGGACGTCACGAGGCCATACCCTTACATGAACTTGGCAATGTATCTCCCCGACTGCGCAGAAGGTCACACATTGAGTCGCAGCGGCGTTTGCGCTAACTGTATATGGAAAAAATTACACGTTGGGCTCGATGCATAGGAAGAATGCGGTGTAACCCTTGGGTGCAGCTTGTTAATGTAACTAACCTTCTATCCAAAATAATACGTCGAAGGGTTAATGGGGTTAATGAAATGGGACAGGGCGACTCGGTCCTGACCAGTAAGGAACTTATGAGAGTGTCACGAGTGAGCCCACGGCTGAAGAGATATGGAAGGCAATGCAGACTGTATTTTCGGTGTTGAAACCGGTGATGGATGGTGATGTAATGATCCATGATGAAGCTTGCTTAGGGTTGCGCCCAACGAAAGGAACTCCTAGAAATACACGAAAAGCTCGGTGGGACTACCTATCGGCCGAGACACGGGCTGAGTCCCGACACTATGCGCCATTTCAGTAAGTTTCAACATCCTCGTAGGTATTTTCAGTAAGTAAACGTTAGAAATTTAATAACTTATCCCTTTTCACGTAAATATTTAGATATTATTTAATCTAGTAATAAAACCGCTGATATAAATTAAAATCTTAATATAGTAATAGCGTAAACCTAACGCTAGGGGGTACTTGACAGGGATATTTTTATTCGGTCCCTTACTTAGTAACCGTTCGCAACCACACTATTGACGAATTTCAGGTATGCTTTTGAGCCCAAATGGGGAGGAAACGAAAAGCTGTAAAGGCAACGCCGAATTGCCCTGAAGGTAGCAGGAAACGGTACCCTAAATCGGGCTGTAATATTAAGGGTGCGCTCTCGTTGCGATGGGTGTCATGTGCTAATTTGTACTGCTGACATATGTCGGTACAAATATCACTGCAAAATTTAGGTGCAAATGGATGTATATCACTATTCGTTATTCGATTGGCAGTCGGGTAGACATGCCAAATACTGACACTGCAGACTCGCAGAGCTCCGAAGGCCTCGATCTGCTTCACACCGCCTTCAGCCACTTTCGCTGCTGGCCTCATTGGACGGTTTGAAACTTAAGCACCGATTGCCGTATTAGGCTGGGTGGGTACCCATTCCCCCGCCCTACCTGAGCTGCATAGTCCTCAGCTATCGCCAATGAGAGTTCCTGCTGCCTATTACTAGCTGTCGCCGGTATCGCCATCCTTGAGATTGTCTTCCGAATTCAACAAGCTACATTTAACGGCGGCAGACGGAAAGTTCCTTGACCAAGCCCGATCTAAACGCCTGGGGTCCAATGATGGTAGGATTCCAGTCCCGTTTTACAAACCATACAATGCCGCATTATATGACGCCAATGGACTATTCCATAACTTTCTTGTCAGGATCATGCTATGTCCCCGACTGCGAGAATGACATAAAATGGACCCTAAGTAGCGAATCAGATAACATGAATCTGACCTTTTTGGAAGTGGATGTCTACAATTTCTTTTCGCATGCGCGTACATCCAGGGCTTGGTGTGGGTAGCACAATGAGAAAAGAGTACAAGATCCTGAAGGGATCGACATGTCGTGTCCATTGCACTGCGCCTTGCGCCGAGATGCAACCCAGATTGGACCCAGCCCTAGGAGGAGCCCTTATTTAGCTTCAACGGGGGGTAGGGGGTATATTGCTGTTCTAAGTTAGCGTTATTGCTGCTGCCGGTTACGGTGTGACATTCTCGCAGTTGAGGACGTACATCGGAATACTTGCAGGTAAGAAACGTGCGGCACCCTCCAGCCAATTATGTGGAACTACGAGCAGACCCGGCACCCGCCTTCACCCACCATGCCAAAGGGTCATCCCAAAGTCTTCCACGAACCCTGGTCCGTCAAGATCCCAATGCAGGTCCCAAAATCGACATGGCGCCTAAGATCGAGACCCCGGATCCAAATCACCAACATGGTTTAAGACATGGATCTACATGCACATCACCCATAGCCGGGAAGGAATTGGCCGGTCGCTTCATTTGACCAACCCGGCAATCCTCGCTTTCAATAATGCCTACCCTCAGTAGAGTGACATAACTATTTTGAGAAAATGTACAGCTAGGAATACGTACAGCTAATGGGAGTAAGCAGAGGTACGCGGCCACTTAGAGGTGGAACTGGTCGACAATTTGGGAGTCAACAATACAGCCAGGCGGCACATCAACATTCATCCTCCCCCGGCAATAGTGCTCGGTAGATATATAGGTCCTTGGAAGCTCTGGATAGGATCACCCACGTATCCCTAGCCTCGAAAGCAGTCCACTGCTGGTTAAATATCTATGGGACGGTATTTAAGGATTCTTTAGGCCCAGATGCCCCTGTGACGAATGCGTTAGGTACCGGGTTCACATGAATATGCTACGCTACGTTGGGGATTGTCAAATGCAGGCAGCGAAAATCTCCTATTAATAAGAGCTTAGGACCCCAGCCGCGAGCTGCCGTCTCTGCGGCGGGGAGCCAGGAGTGGATAAAGAGTCTTGGAGGCAACGTGCAAGCTAGTGGGAAGGTCCCCAAACAAGAGTTTACATGGCGCTCAATCCACCCGCTCTCAACCCGAGTTGGTTGTTTTGGGCAAACAGTGGATCCCTACGAGACACGCTAGACGGAGTCCACCGCTCTCCACCGCTCTCCATCGCTCGTCATATCGAATTATGCGACTGCGTTCTGCCCTATCCCCTGCCGACCCCAGGATGTACACTGAACGGGTTTTAACTTCTCAAAGTCTAAAGCTTCAAAAGGTTCGATGCGTGGTCCTAGGTCCAACTAGTTGCGCAATAGGGGAGATGGAGTTCGCTTCAGGCGAGATACAAGGAATCCGGAGGAAAAAGAAAAGAACGGCACGTATATGAGTTGGTATCTTTACCAAGGTTTTATAAAAACTCGCTCAATACGATACGATTAGACAAAGGACGGCGGCGCATGCTAAGAGGAAACTTATATTACTTTAGATCATACTGGACCGTCTATCTCCAAGTACAAGAAATGACACAGATTGATACCTGCAGAGCCCAACTTGCATCCCCAAAGGGGTAGGTTGGGACAGCGATGTTTCGGTTGACGTACCCACTCCATCACCTGCCTCGACTGACCGGGGCTTGGCAAAGAGGAACTCTTATCGTTGCGATTGACATGCCGCTCTCCACGTGTATCCCTTCGCTAGCGCCATTCTTCATTAAGTTCACTCCCCGCTGACGATATGGTATTGGATGTAGAAGGCTAGATGGGAGCGCGGTTGCGGCAGCTCACACCTCAGACATTATAGCCGGGTGTTGGACTTGGGGATCAGTAGCCGATCGCTATCTAGGCATTGGCATATTTGGGTCAGTTACTAGTGGAGATTACATATTCAGGGATTATTGCAGTTAGCGGCATACATGCCCCACGCATTCTAGATCCTTCCTTGCCTATTGGCCAAGTGACTTTAAGGTATCCTCCATACAAATTTATATGGGAAATATATTTAATATACCTTGATAAGGGCCCGTATAGGATCAAAGCTTTAGCCCTTATTACCATAACTATCGTAAGTTACAACGAAACGTTACCCGCAACGTTTTCGGTCCTTATCCTTTCTTACGCTTTAAGCTTTTCATAATAGCTGACCCAAAGTTTTTTTTACAAATCTATTTTAAGCTTACGAACCCTATTATTATCCGCGTTAAACGTATATAATTCGCGGCGCAGTAACTTACCGTTAAAAAGATCCGGTAAATACCTACGCGGAAAACTACCGAAAAACGCAAGGGCTATTACCTACGCCTTATTCACGATTAAAAGATCATGGTTCGTACGTTTTATATTATAGCTAAATGGATTTACGAAAAAATCGCGAAGTAAACGGGCTATTCGTAACGCTAAATCGAATTCGCGATAATTAGGCCCTTTATACCGCAGCTACATAAAAAACACCTTATTCTTATTCGCAGCAAGCTCTTTTAACGGTTAAAGGATTTTCTCGACGAAGATCGCCGTTACCGAAAATTCCCTTAGCGAAACTTCCGGTTTTTCGTCCCGGGCTTAAATAATTTCGGTAACGATACCATTAATTTTGCGATAAAGGTTTTAGGCTTTAATCGTAAGGTCCGCTGCCGTACGTTATAATTTACCCGTAAGACGAAAAATAAACGTATAACCTTCGTTAAGAAATAATTCCGTCTAAAGTTTAATCCCGAAAATTAGCTTAAAAGCTTGTTATAACCTGCGGTTTTTACGGATAAAACCTAGGCGTATACGAATAACAACTTTACATATTAAATTACGATCCACGATTACGAAAACGCTAAAAAGTTCGATATATTACGCGTTAAAGGCTATAAATAGATATTTTAAGGGTTTATTTACGGCAGGGTTAAAAGGCCCTGTTTTATATGGCCTAAGGAATACGGAAGGATTACCGTAAAGAAATATATTAAATATATCCTTCCCTTGATATATCGGTAAAAAAACGTATATTTTACGATAATTTTTTAATAGGATAACGTACCGGCTTATTCGGTACGTATTACGAAGGAAACGTTTCGTTACTACGGGATCGAATTAATAAAATAGCCGCTTAACAGCCCGGATCTTAACGTTATTAAGAATGTATAGGCTTGGATAAAGTATTGGCTGTATATTTATTATGATACGGAGAAAATGACCCTTCACGAGCTGTAGAAAGCCTTATATAAAGCCTGGAAGGCGGTTTTTTTTTCGTTGCTTGAAAATCTTACGAGAAGTATGCCGGACAGGCTGAAGAAGGTATTGGAGAACGATGGTGGCTATAGCGGTTATTGAGGACAGGCGTTTACTTAGGCTAGGTAACTTTCGCGTTGATTTGTATGGGAAATACATGTATTCTCCACTTCGGGCTAGTAATTTGATGTATCGAATTGTCAGAAAAAACCGGGGCTTGTATCGCACTAACTGCAATAATCCCTGAACACTGTACATAAAGCCATCTCCGGTCCCGCTCTCTCGTTTTTAAAAGAGGTATCATTACGTTCCACATTTTCTTAGGGCGTCATAGAGGTCAACCTGATAATATGGTCTTCTTTAGTTGCAAAGCGCTTCAGCGCGTGATGCCAGGGTCTCATACTGGGCGTAGGCGACAGCGATATCACCTTGGCTGTAAATGTATCAATTTATGTTGGGATCGCGCACAACCACACCCCTTCTAGCGCAAAACAAAACAGAAGCATCATGTAAACCCGCGTTCGAAAGGCACGCTGTTAACCGCCCACCGCAACTTCCAATGTCACGTTGGCATCATCTTTCGTGTTCCATCATCGAATCGCAGTGTTCCTACTGAAGGTGTATATCAACTCAACCTTTCCAAGCACTGGCTAGCTCAACAACAATTCCTGTCTTATCCGAACGGGTAGTCACAGCCAAACTCGATAGATCGGGCTTATTCATTGGCCGGCCAAGGCTCTCATTATTAGTCTCATCGCTGCTGAGCCTGCTGTCACTCGCCGGCTCTGCGACCCTCTAGGTCTGAGTAGATCGATCTTGCAGTCGCTGATGTTACTCTAGAAAGAGTAGTACAACATCTTGACTGACTACATGCCGAGGAGTCTCGATTATCAGCCGCTTCGGTGTCATTTAAAGAGCCGAACAGACTATCCCGAGGCGCAGGGAAAATGACAGGTTCCACGGAGCCTTACATCAAAATGAGGAGGATATGCAGGACTATGCAAAAAATAAAATGCTTGATAGTAATACTGTCCCTTGTCTGATTGGGGCCTAAGAGTACAATAGAAGTTACAACGCTTTAGCGTTTCAATCATTGTTCAAGCTAGCTATCCTCTCCAGGCGGGTTATCACCTAAACGCTTTCCGGACCTTTGGTAGTACGATGAAGCCTACGTACCCATGGTAATTATGCAGTCTGGTTCTGCCACATCTTCCATGATAAGCCGACGGATTTGACACTAGCTTGGCTTTAGGCGATTTCCCTGGGAATAAGTAATGAGCCCCATCAACATGGTATAATGAGTGAAATGTAAATCTTGTTTTCGCCAGTATATATCAACCCCCATACTAAACGAGATCGAAATCTGGCGGCGCCAAAAATATCAGCGGGTGGCTGACTACTAATGATAAATTGGCATCCTGTACCATGATGCAGGATCCCAGAAGTTCTTTCTTGAACGGTTAAATGCTCTCAAACCCACCCACCATAACCCCGGCCCGTCCCCGAAGTAAGCCCCTCCCCCACACGGAAGGGATGTCGGTCTGCAAGACTTTCTAGAACAATTATATGCCTTAAATCGGCCCCTCCATATCTAATTGCCAGCGAGGTAACCAGCTACTGCATGTACAGGTATTATTGCAGTTAGTGGCATACAAGCCCTATATATCTGGAAAATATCTGATTTGATTGGCTGATGTATTAGATCAAGTAGCGACGCAGCAAAATTGTCAGACAAGGTACAGTACATAAAACACCACCATGCTGAGGTTGATACGTGACAGAAATCCTTACGAATTCTCAACCCCTGACATATCCGCGCTCCCGCTCGGACCAGAAACTACAGGGTGGATACCAAACTTATGTATCATTTCCTAATAAACCGTATGGCAAATACACAGCCATAAGCCAATCGTATCAGATTGTGAAAGAAAATGGGCTTCTATAGCACTAACTGCAATAACCCCTGAGCATTGTACGTGGAATACCTATGCTTCGCATCGCGCCAATGGCGTTGACCACCTGTTGGTTTTGCAAAAGGTGGGCGCTTTGAACCGTTCCTAGCTCGAGCTTATCTAACTAGGTATATATGTTCTCCGACACCAGCATTTAATGCAAGAGTCAGCAGCTTGTTCTCAGAACAAAAAGCCTATCCTTTTTAGAGTACGGAGATAGATATTAATTCAGTATAGTGAAGACCATGAACTGCATTCTCTACAGCGACTTATGGCGTCGTAAAGGCGGGGAGAATTGAGTTTCATCGTCCGTGATGTCCTGACGCCTACTATGTGAGTGATGTGCCCAATCCTGACGTCGCATTCGCCCCCAACTATAAATACGGCAACGGGGCTTCTTGGTGAGTAATTACTTCGTAGACGACCGCGCCATTCTGAAGAGGTGCGAGACTCGGACTAGTACACAGTTTGGTTTATCTGGTGGACTACAGAGACTGAGTCGAACGCAATTGTGAGAAGGGTTGGCCAATAGCGAGCCTGCCTAAGTGCGAATGTAACGTCTCTAGAGCAAAAAGGGTGTCATGAAGTTCCAACCGCATGAACCCCTGGCCCCCAGCTCCCCACAGCTAAGCCTTACTTAACGTGTCTGAGCTCCGTGTTTTCTCCCCAAATCCAAATACTTCCGAAATCCTCTTCCTCATTTATTCTTATGCTTAGTTCGATTACCGCCGTTCTAACGGCATCTTTGCTCAATGGCAGCGTCTGTTCCAAGCATTACCTCAGCGTCAGGGACTACGTCGCCACCAGCTCTTACAACAGTCTTCAGTCCCTCTCCTTCTTGCACTATCGACCTGTACAGGTTCAATCACACCGGTATTAACTGTGTTTATGGCAACGGCGAGAGCTTTGCCTGTCCCTACTACCACCTTGGCCCACTACAGAGCACTCCGGCATGCTTTCCCACTGGCTGGCAGCCCGAGGCTTCCCACTATTTCTCTCCAGGCCTCTGCCCCTTCGGATACGAAACAGCATGTTCGAGCGTGGTGTCGATAGACTCTCTTACCGAGACGAGGGCCACGTGCTGTCCTCGGTAGGTATTCGATGACGTCGGTGGGGGCGCCTTACTAGTCTATGTGATCCTAATATTTTGCCAGGAATTACGGTTGCCAGACTGGAGACGAATACCCTTGGTACACGAGTGACATTTGTACAGTGCTAGATCCAGAATCAGGCGCCTTCGTATACACGGCTAGCACACCGGGAATTGGTCTTGTAACTGCGACAGAAACCGGCCGGTATGGGTTCAATGCCTACGGCATAGAGATCAGGTGGAAATCAGACGACCCGGTATCGGACACTACGACGGCTTCCTCCCTCGCCGTCACCACATCGTCGCCCGGTTCCCCTGAAAGCGGCCAGCCCACCCCAGGAACCAGTGGCATCCACCAGGCCGGCGCGGACGCCACCGATCCTTCCAGCGGGAACCTAGCAACAAGCGAGATAATTGGAATAGGGGTGGGAGTCGGGATTGGCAGCCTTCTCGTCGTCTCTGTCCTAGTGTACTTGTTCCTACGCCGCCGCCGGAGAAAGTTGCCGCCCGCCACGATCGGCTTCCCAGAAACAGCACCGCATTTCGAGCCGGCTAAGCTATGGACGGAACCCCAAGAACTACCAGCGCATCATGAACCCCAGGAATTAGATTCGAAACCAAAGTAACGAAGGTCTGCTATATCCAGCTTGATATTGAGATAGGAATGCATAGCCAATGGAGCTTTTTATTCGATGATCACTTCTATGGGACCTGACATCACACACTGAAGCATTTGCAACTGAAGAAGAATATGTTATCAGATTGACCTCTGAAAGGTCCCTCACCAAATAATGAGGGTAACGAGGCTGTAGCTGAGAGAAATCGATACCGGAGATACAAAAAGCAATCTCCCTTAGCGGCTGACTAGCTAAGCCATGGCGTTGCTAGGGCTGACAACTTCATGGAAGCAGCATAAGAGTGATCAGGGGCGCTTCGCTTCCCTGATAGCCATAGTTCGGGATCTGGATGCAGAACATGAGAAGAAAATACGAATTTGGTATTGTTGGGCACCCGGTGGGACAAGCCTGACAGACTCTTGGCATGAAGACAAAGATAGCATGAAGCGTCGACGTTGAATCTGTTGAAATGGGCAAGGAACACAGCTGTCTACAGGCTTATCGAATTATATTCGCAAGGGTTTTTAGCCAACGCCTCCAAAGTCCCTGCAATTGTGGGTGTAAAGGCGTGTATACACTAGTACGAGAAAAGTCTATTGCTCCGAAAACACTACCAAGTTTTACAGCCGCCGTCACATGGGTCCTCCCGTGCTGTCGGGGGATGGATCAATAATGCATAGTAAACCTTTGCCCAATTGCGGGCGGCGGACAGTAGCATTGTACGTTTTGCCATCTCGCCTGTAATAGTCGATTATCCAACAAACCTCAGTACTCAACAGCTCTCCATTAGCGTCCTTTCCTTGGCAGCTTTACCGTTAACGAGTTGTCCATTACCTCATTCATGGTATACCATGTACACCTCATAGTGATAGCCAGGCTTGGAATAAAGGTTTTGGCCGTTGTGTTTCGCGTGTAGACTATCTGTTACGTATTGTCAATCCCCTGTCACTCTGAAACATTATCAACCCCCCAAGTGGATTCAACCTAGATTCAACCTCATCTATCTTGGCTCCGAATATATGTAAATGACCACTTGTGCTAGAATTAGTCCTCCTGCCCTAACGAGTCTCCTCGTGCTGTACAATCGACACATATTCTATAGAACAAAATACAAGCTAGAAAGAGAACACCCAATCTGAAACCTGGACAGAGCCTGCCTGGTATTTTGTCAGCAGCACGCACACGGAAGTCGGCCCTTCGCGAATCTACCCGCCGACGTTGCAGCACTGTAACGGTAAAGTAGCACTTCATGTGGCCTAGAAATGTCGTTCCAGGGGGATAACTATTCCGCTACAACGGGGCTAGCAATGTGAAGCCCGCTGGCGGTGCAGGTGCATGCCACAGCAAAGGTTTACAGTCATGTCGCAATGCAACTGCGGCTTATGACCTGGAACATCCCGTGTGTGGTGCCTAACGTTGAATGCTTGTTACTAGCATATCCCATGACCACTGATATTTTTCTAGAAAACCTATCACATGGCGACTTCGCGGACAGAAGCCAAGCAATCGTAATTCAACTGCTTCTTTACGATCTTATGACTACAGATGTCGTCAGGTATGATCCAGGAACGTAACAATGTCTTCGTAGAAGAGCCCCGAAAGCCTTGCGCAGTTAATGAACATTTGCTGCTTTAGGGTGGCAAACTGCTACGTTGTTTCACTACTTTTTACGACTTCAGCACCATTCAAACAATATCCTCATACACTAAGCTTCGACTACGCACAGAGGTCCATAAACGGCCCCTTTAATGTATAGATCGATAGGGGACATCATTTGTCAAGCTATCGTCCCGGATAACAGCATCATGTTGACAATAGGCATCTGACAACCAGTGCTATGAAATCAGTGTAAGTGCTTACCAGACCTGGAGCTTTTTTTGCTACGGGAACACATTAGAGAGCTTAAGTCTGCCGAAATTCATATCAGCTTAATGATTCAGGCCTCTTTGGGCCATTCTAACCTGTTAAAAACGAAAGTCCGAGAGGGAGAGGAGGTAACACGACTAAGGGAGCCGGGCCCAGTGAGACTTAAGTCGTCCACACTATGTCATAGCCAAGGATATGCATGGGTCAGACGCCTTAATGCACGAAAAGTGAATTGTAAACCAAGCTTTGGCAAGAAATTCTGGTATTTAAGATAACTCTAGAGTGCTTTGCAACGTCTTCCGACAACGTTCACTAAGCGTTCACGGGTAAACTGAACCTAGCCCAGGTGCCTTTCCAATCTCAGGCTTGGACTGAGGAGACCCATCCTTCATGGCAGGCCTCGACGATGTTACGCCTTAAGCGGAAGAACCACTAAGCTTCTTCAGATTCTCAGTCAACGCCCGCTTCACTTCGTTCTTGCGCGCCATTTTGCTGGCCATGGAAGACGTGAAAGGGCGAAGCGATAGTGCAGTGACGGGATCGCCTCCCTCGTTTTGGTTCTTCATGAAGTCGTCGATCCGTCGAGCGGCTATGGACCCTGTGTTGACAGATGATTTGGGTGTGAAGCAATGTGGTTCTTTCGGAGGAGTATCTCTGAGAGAGAACCGATATATCAGTTCCCATATAAACTTGAGCGACGATACAATACGAAAAAGGGCGAGAAGACTATGACTTCCCAGTTGGGACAAGGGAAAATATACGTAGACTCACCCGTTATGAACTGACGTATTCGGGGATCCAGTCATCGTGGTATTGGAATGAGATGGGAACGCGTGATAATATATGCGTCGGCATTCATACAGGATTTGAGGAAACTGCCACGGGAATCTGGTCCGTTAGACATCGCGGACACTCAAGAGTAGAACTGGAGTGACAGCTTTTATATCCGAGTCTAGGTGAACATAGTTATCTTCTCTACTTATTAAACCTTCGCTACCGAGGATAAAATACCACTCTATAAGACGCTAGGAACGGCTTGTATGACTGTGTATGCGATACCCCTTCCAAGCGTATAAGCGTTTCAATCACGGGCAAGAGGAAACCTTTGAATACTCAATACAACATACCTACTAGGGTCGCCGCCTCGTTGTGCAGCGCCGACGGGGAATGGAAAACACTTCGCCTAATTAGGAGCATGGCGGTACAATTCCGTTCATAATTCGTTGCCTTACGTTATAGATGGACTGGTAGACGAAAAGCGCCCAGCCCGTCTTGTGCGATAACTAGGTACCTACCTCCCACAAGCGAGATATGTGGGGGGTGTGGTAGGGTGGTATACTGGGTATATCCATCCAGTCCTGCAAGGCCAAATCTGTGTGGCTTTCTATGCGTACTGGACTAGGTAAGAGTCTGCGCCGACGCCGGCATCCCGAACCACATCGTGACATCACATTTCGGCTGAAGCCTGGTAGCCGAGATGACTTGACCCTATTACATTGAAAACCTCCTCGGATAAGGCATGTTGATGGAGTCTTGCATTACGTGGTCGCAGCGTTGTAAGACAAAAAGGGGCTCACCAATGTGGCCTAGACTCTGACCGCCCGACTCCCGCCGCGTCTTCCGCCGCATAGCGCCGGGATGGAGGCGCGAGCGCGAGCGTGGGCTTTAACGTCATGGGGCGCCAGAGTGCTATGCCAGTTCGGCAGTTGAAGATTCGAGGTATGGGTACGTGGAATACCCGGTACTAAGGTTGCCGCCTTGTTTGCCTTTTCAGCCACGTTGCGAACCATGCGGGCTGACAGAAGTACGCGCCCTCCGCCGCACCTTGTGCTGCGACTAGCTGCGGTGACGATGCATCTCCCACACGCGTTCGCCTACCCGAAGTGAACCGGATTCGAGCCAGCCCGGATCAATCGTCTGGCATACAAGGCATGGCGTCTATGGCATTATCCGAGGATTCCCACTCGGATGATGATTTCCCCGTTGAATTCATCGACAACCGCGCAACCATTCGGAGATCATACACTTATCGGATCGGACGGGGACGAATCTAGGGACAACTAAGGGAGGAAGGCAAATTACCAGGCCAACACGCTCGCCTTGTTGATCCGCCCCGACGGACACAGGCGCCGACTTGCGTCTCATCGGGAATTATACGAACGCTGATAGACTGAGCTCCGATGGACTAAGGCTCTGTGGAGGCAGTTTCGGATGAAGGCTGCCCCTCGCCTCCTTTGAATCATCCTTTCGGCGCACTAGTTTGGAGAAAGCCACAAAATTTACCAGCTTAGCTACACTGTGGCGGCATCACAGCTTCTCGGCAGCCGGATCCACGTTCACCTTCCCATGCTCACAGATCGCCAACACGGGCCTGTCCTTCCCCTCCTCGCCCTCGCCCGCGCCTTCGCCAGCAGCGAGCCTCATGACGCCGCGCGCGGTGCACAGCCTGCGTCCGACTTGGAGGAGCTCGCACTCGACGTCGACCGTGGACCCCGCAGGGACTGGCTGTAGATACGTGACGCCGAGGGTGCGGCTAACGCCCATGAACTGCCAGAAGCCTGGGCGCGACACGAGGCGCAGCGGCAGCGACGTGCAGAGGTCAAAGATGGTCGCCGCGCACCCGCCGTGCAGGTTGCCGAGCCCGTTGCAGTGGACGGGCTGCACGGTGAACCGGAAGACGATGCGCGGGTGCGGCGGGCTGGCCGAGTGCGAGATTATGGTGAGGTGCGGGAGGATGGTGGTCATCCAGTCCTGGGCACGGGTTAGTGGGATGTTTGAGTGGCTGCATAAGTGGGGATGGGTGCTGAGAATGGGACGGATAGTTCCGCATTGGACTTTTCTCCGGGAGGGCGGTGTTTAGTAAACGAGTCAAGGAGGGGGAAATTGGTGGAAACTTTCAGGGGAATTGGGGGGTGGATAGGGGCCAGAAATCTCGGAAGAGCCTAAGCGAGGATCACGGCGCCGGAAAGATCATCGTAGATAGACATCCCAGAGGGCCGGGGCTCGTACGCCACTCGGGGACTCAACGACTACCTGACCCAAATTCGACTGCGAACTAGGCCAAAAATAAGAACGCACCGCGTGCTAGGGCTCCACGCTCACGTATCAAACTGATCAGGAGGCCGGGCTTACATGATTCTCGGGATTCTTCTGGGCCACGAGACATGATTCGAGGTAAAGCTTGATTCCCTCGATACCGGATTCCGCGTCTGGTATATGTCAGCTATACCCACGGTTTGTTGTTTGACTTCGGGGTAAGCTTTGATTTACCTCCCAACAGTTTCGCCATTTGAGCCGGCTTGAGGCCGACTCTGAAGCCAGTCTATGAGGTTAGACAAATCAGACGAGTGGTTACCGAAAATAAACGTGAAAATGATCAAGGTAGGATTGCATCAGTAACGCAAAACTGCCAAGACAGTTGACTGGATGAGAACCCCTGTTTTTATATCGGCAATTAGCTTGGCTGCAGGATAGATGATTACGTGTAAGTGCAGGAGTGCGCATGAGTGTTGCCGCAGCTTGTCCACTGTTTTGCCAAAGGCTGAACCCTGAACCCCGGATTTACGGCTTAGTTAAGCACTGATTGAGGCTTAAAAGTTATGAACTAGTGCCCCTTTGGATATATCCCCGTTTTATTGTGCTTAGTACTTGCCGTCTCGCAAGTTGCCTTGCGCCCTATTTGTCTGTGTCAATGAAAATAGGACAGAGGACGGAAACAGTGTCGGCATGACAACGTGATACTCATACTAATAGTAGCTATATGTCGAGCCTTACTGAGGTATTGCACTAGCAGGATCCATTAAGCCCCAGCCTAGGTAGCGAAGGGTTCCCACGCAACGAGGGCAGAGGCAGTGCTCCGACATAAGCGGCATGCCATGCTACAAAACCGGCAGTATGTTCTTCTGGTGACCGATGTGGCGCCTCGGTTATCTGCATGCATGGGACTGAACGTGTCGTATTATTGAACGCGTCGTATCGATAGGGGATTTGCCACCTAAGTACGACCTATACGGTGGTTAAACACCATCTAGCTCTTGCCAAAGCCAGCTGTGCAGCAGCATACCAGATTGCAGTTAACGGATGCTGCTAGAAGTTTCGGGTCAGGCAGCTCTTATATGATAATCTACGTAGGTAGCTAGCATAGCTGGAGAAGTCGACCGTTGCACACCGACCACGATGAAGGAACATGCATTATGAGTATGACAACCTTCTCTACCTAATGTAGGTAGGTAGGTAGGTAGGTATGTATGGACTTCGTCCACTGAGGTGAGACAGGCAGGGGATGAGAAATGGTCTGTGCGGGTTGCCTTAGTTGGAAGGGGGGTTCAGCTGGCCCAAGCTTCAAACACAACCCCTAACAGCCCCATATTCTCAAGCCCCCACAAGGGCCCCAAGCTGCTGCCATGTCACAAAACCCGGATATCAGATTAGGACAGATAATCAGCTGGTCTGAGCGGCAGCAGGCCATTTTCAGGGGAAATTGATAGTAAAGACGGCATGCGATTGGACCAGGTAGCTCTTTGGCGACAACGAGGAAACAAGCAACGAGCAAAACCAGAGAGAGCCATTGGATGCGACTTGGCAGCGCAACCGGGCGCATGGAGGGTGGCTGTTCTTCTGCAAGTTCATCACATCAAATCAAATCAGCGAGGCCCTTCTTTCCAACATTTTGTTACCTGGAGCTAGAACCCTCAAGAGAAGGCCAGCTTACCGGGCACGCAGGACAGAGAGACGGATACAGATACGGCATACTGGGACAGACGAATTGGGGGGATATATGGAGAAAGAGGAAAGGTCAAGAATACCAATTTCGTCGTCCACCCTTTTTTGGCCTGCCTTACCGCACCTTTCCTCGTCATAAACAGATTTATTGATTTATTAGCGCAACGACTTCGAAGCCTTTCGTTAAGTCAACCCCCCAAGGTCCAACCAAAATTATCTACTGTATCAACCCTCTTCCCGCCTTGACCATTTTCAACGTCGCTGTCAATCATTTTGTCTCTTGATTCATCCGCATTTGGTTCCGAACCGGGGTTCTCGTTCCTTGTTTCTGCCGCCTTGCACGACAGATCCTTCCCCCCTGCCCTTTTCTCTTTTCGACTTTATCTTTAATTCGACATCCCCCGACGCTGTACCTTGAACGATCTACATACATACAAGTGCCTGCCCGGGACCCATCCGAATCCGGCAGCGCCGCCCGTTCGCAAGCTTTCTGCCGAGACGTCACCGCCGCCTCTTTTTATCCCAAGAAGCAGGCTGTCTGTCACACGACACTTCCAGGCGACCTCGCACAACGATCCCCAATTCGAAAGCGCGAACCTTATTCTGATCAGCGTCTGTCTATCGCATGCCTCGATAGATCTCCCTCGGCGATTCTACAACCCGATGCGCAGTTCAGCCCTACCCATTCTATCAAAACGGTGAAGACGGTAGAGAGATTGAAGCCCGTCGTTCTGCTACCGCCACCGCGACTTAATGAGTTGGCAACAGATATCGGCAATGGGCGTCGGTGGTAATGGAGCTGGAATGGGCATGGGTGGCGGCCAAGGGGGCGGGCCTGCTGGCGGTCAGGACATGACTGGAGGAGTGGCTCACGGCCCCAATCACCCGCATGCGACCGAATACACATTACAAGGTGCGATATATATCGATATTGCCCTGGATGCATGATACGGAGATATCTTGATCACCCCGAGATGGTAGACTGACCAGGTTGCATTAGGCGTCATGCGCTTTCTCCAGACGGAATGGCACCGACACGAGCGTGATAGGAATGCTTGGGAGATCGAGCGTCAGGAGATGAAGGGGAGGATAGCCGCCCTCGAGGGATCAGCTAGGAGGGCAGACGCCACCCAGAAGGCCTTGAAGAGATATGTCGCCATCCTCGAGAAGAAGGTCAAAGACCAGGCCGCCCAACTGAAGGGGGCGAAGTCGGCGCCCTCGTCACAAGACGCTACGGACCATTCCGTGAAGCAGCCTCCCAAAATCGATAGAGCCGCCTTAATACAGGAGAAGCTGAAGTGTCAGTATACGTGCCATCACTCCCACTCGGGTTGTAAAGAGAGACAGCTCACGACTGACTCGTCCACAGCGACTCAGGAGAAGCCCAAGGAAATCCCGGGCCTTGAAGGTATCCTAGGTGAACGCGCTCAGGAGGACGAGGAACGCGAGCACCTAAAGGCCTTTCTCGATCAGTGTCAGGCTGAATTTACGTATCTGATGGTCACGCCCGCCAATCCTATGCCGCCTCGAGAATCCCCGCCGCTGCCTACGATCGACGATCTCAGAGAAGGAGGCGAAGCATTTGGGCTGCCTACCGGCCAGCAACCCCTCGATGTAGCTTTCCAAGGTTTGAGGTTGAACCAAAATCACGTCAAAGACCAAGGCCCCCGACCCGTATCGAATGCCAACGCCAACCATCATGCGCAGCCCATGCCTCAGGCCCCGAACCCTATGGTGCCCACGAGAAACGCCGACTTGCAATCAGCTCCCATGATGCGCACAACAGACAGTCATCCATCTAACATGTATCCTCACTCTAACGAGTGGCCTGCTCCGGGCCCTGCACCTTCTCGCGGTCACGAGGAACCACTCGCGAGGCTTAACCACACGGCCGACTTCCCAAGAACTGAGAACGCTGAAGGTGCGACGGAAAAGCGTGCACCGGTCGAATCGGACGCGTGGGATTTCGGCGAGGGGTCGTTCCCAGATCCTGCATCTTCACAAGCAGCGCAGAACTTGCCGCACCGTCCCGACACCGACGTCTTCCCCACCGCCGACAACCTACCCAAGTCACCCCACCGCAGCTCGAACTCGCACCGCAGAAAGACTTCCATGTCCCGACGGAAGAGTATCGAGCAGGAGCTCTCGTTAGATGCGGCGTCTCAGAAGGCCGATAGCGGAAGTTTTAAGCTGCGCTTTGGTCTCCGTGGTCATCTCGGCGTAGTCCGTACCGTGATATTTTCCGGCGGGGGTAGTCCGGGGGAGCCCGAGATCTGCACGGCCGGTGATGATGGTCTGATCAAGCGGTTCCACATTCCACGCGATAGCCAAGCCCATATGGGCTCCGTCTCCTCCGACCTCGACGTCCCTGCCGACTTTACCCACCGCGGACATACGGGCGCAGTCCTATGTCTTACAGCTTGGTGGCCATCTCCCAACTTCTCCACCGGCGGTCGTGCCCAGGGCGATGGTTGGATATTCTCCGGCGGACAGGATGCGACTATCAGGGTATGGGAGCGAGGCCGGGTCGACCCTAAAGCGACGCTGGACGGCCATACAAACGCCGTATGGGTTATCTGCGTGCTGCCCGCCACCCTCGGAGCCGTCTTCGGCCAATCCAGCCCGCACGGGAACCCGGACCGCATTCTTCTCGTTTCCGGCGCGGCGGACGGCGCCATCAAGGTGTGGGCCGTCAGCGCACCGCCACAGCTCACATCGCCACAGCCCGCACCGGGCGGCCGTCGTGCTACCGGTAGCGGCGGCCGCGTCAGGGGCAATTCCATGAGCTCCGGGTCCCAATTCCCAAACTCGCCGCAGCCCAACATGGCATCTAACTCGCCATTCAACTCGACGCTGGTACACGACATCCGGCGCGCTAACAGCTCGACCGCTTCACCTACCAGCATCTTCCCGCTCTCGACCTCTGGCGAGGCGTTTGTGGTCAGTTACGCGGACGCCGCCATTGTCGTGTATGATACGCGGACTGGCGAGGAGATCGGGTCCATGGCGAGTCTCGAGACGTACGACGGCACGCTGGCTACGAGTGTCAATGCCGTCGTCGCCACGACCGCCGGTCTCGATCAAGGGGCGAACGGTGGTGGCCCTGGCGAAGAGAGTGGCCCGACGGGAGGTCCGAGGATGGCGGGCAGTGGCGTCGAGGGCACTATCATTTCGGGGCATGAAGACCGGTTTATTAGGTTCTTTGATGCCAATAGTGGTATGTTTGTCTTCTATTTTCTCTATCCCTCCAAAACCCAACTTCAACCATATGCTCCATACGCCCAATATGCCTTTTATCACATGCTACTATTCAAGTAACTAACTGGCGGCATAGGCCAATGCACATACAATATGTTAGCACACCCGGCGGCGATATCCAGTCTGAGCCTAAGCCCGGACGGCCGTGAGCTCGTCTCAGCCGGCCACGATGCTTCTCTCCGGTTCTGGTCCCTCGAGAAGCGCACGTGCACCCAGGAAATTACGGCCCATCGTGTCATGCGCGGCGAGGGTGTCTGCGCTGTCGTTTGGAGCCACGATGGGCGCTGGGTTGTTAGCGGTGGAGGAGACGGAATCGTCAAGGTCTTTACGAGATGATGTGGTTGAAGGGCGGGTAGATGGGCTGTTTTGGAAGCGAAGCGGTTGGAGGAAGGAGAGAGAGCATAATGATAAGGGATCTGGTACGATGCGACATGCGGACGGATGACTTGGTGACTCTTAGTGCACCAGCCAGTCACTCAGCGAACCGCAGTGTATATTCCCCCCACCCAAGAAGCGATGCATCATAGCATTACCGCCAAAGAGGCGGAGAAAGAATCGGCCCCGTTCACCGGCTGCGGAGCCACCGCGACCAAGCATAATTACTCTTGAAACATTTACGAGAGATCCCTCCCCGGCCGCCTTAAGGCCATGGCCATCGAACCAGAACAAGACAGTTGATGAGGGCCATGGAACGCGGTGTACAGATGGTATGACGTGGAGCCGTCCTGTTCGGGCTGAGAGGTAACCCGGTCCGAGCTGGGACTACCCTGGCCTGGCCGCACGGAGACGGGAGAGCATGCAACGAGGCAGGGTAAAGCGAGGCGGACATGTATAAAATGAAACACAGCCGGCCAACAGTGTAATTAATGGAGCGAAGACCTTTATGACGCCATGGGAGATTTATTTAAGACCTCGGGACGGTTTCGAGGTTTTGTTTGGTGATACGCAGTGCTATTTGGCGTGGGTTGTCCTTGCTCATGCGCAAAGATGGTATTCATAGTGTTGTTATACAGTGATAGCTCTTTTTGAGGAAAAGGTGTCATCCCATCGTAGGACGTCAACGCCGGGTCTGCCCGCTGCATTCATCCATCCGCGCTGCCCTGTCTCGGGATGAATTTAGTCCATCGGATTAAGATTAACACAAGTGGTATGGTTGCAGTTTTCCTTCGGCTGCCTAAGAATAAGAATGCGTTAAGACCTTTTCCCAGATCGGCTTATAAGTTCCACCGAACACTAACCGGCCGGAACACCTCCATGCTGCTGCGGGAGCCACGTGAAAGGAGCCGGATATATGAAATATCGAGATGACGAAGGGCGAATGGAAATGTCAATTATCAATCGAATTAAGGTACTGATTGAAAAAGGTGACAGGAAAGGGGGGAAGGGTGTTAAGGGGTCAGGGTTGAGGTGAAAGGGGGAAAAAAACAAAAACATACAACACCAGGGATTCGCTGGTCGTCACCGACCCAACTACTAATCTGGCTCTACGCGGCTTGTCTAGGGGAGAGCGGACGGGATCCCGAATTTTCCACGTGGTATGGTCGTATGTGATGGGATTCTACGTTATGTCGCCTTATATGTGAGACGAGTAACGTTGCGGCTGGGCGTTCATTAAAGATGCTGCAGGCAACCGGGATATGGTCAAAGTATCGAGCATGTAACCACACAGTAACCAGTAGCAGCAACTACACTAATTTAAAACGGGAATATGGTCCATAAAACTCGAATCCATATTACATCATTGACTACTTGACGTCCATTTTCTCAAGAGCACATACCGAAAGTGCAGCTACCGCTTATTGTGTGGTCTTCTTGCAGTCGGGGACATAGCCGGAGCCCCTATTATTGACGTCTGGTCGAAGCCGCAGTGCTCAGTCAAGTGATGCAGATGTTTGAAAAGCTTTAATCCAAAGTGTAACAAAAACACTTATCAGCAGTACCCCAACATAGGACAAATGCCGTCGAGACTATTATAAAAGTCATTCGACACAGAGACGCGAGTCGGTGTATCTCCGACTGGGGAAAGCTTCCCGGGCAGATGTTGCACTGAAGCAGCCTCGAGCCTTTCGGGTTTTACCCTAGGGGACCCGCACTAGGATATCCCGGACAGGATCAGCGCAATAAGACTGCCGTGCGCGCCATGAATGTCAAATGCGACACGCTACGTAACTCCGCTGAAGAAGGGATAGACCAATCGTAGTCGGTAATAGGCCTGTGGGTAAGGTTTCCTTGCTTGTGGAATACTTACATCATGCTGCACAGATGCCGTTGACGAGATGCGTGCTTGGCGGCGCTATCTCCGCTAGACGCTTTGCGTGATCGAAGCAAAGAGTGGAGCGATTGCTTGGGCTTCGAACCATGGAGAATAGAGTATAAAACCAGCTGCTTTCCGGCGTCTCCGGGAGCCAGTTAGCGAAAACAAACGGCTATACCCTAGAAATACCTTGCGCACCTTCATCAGACGCCACGACGCCTTCGTCTATCTATACACTCCAAACTCACGTCTCACCCGTGGACTATCAACGTCGAAAATGGTAGCCAACAAGACCATCATCTTCAAAAAGGTCCCGACGGGCCTTCCCGTTCCCGGGGAGCACTTAGTCCTCGAGACTCGCCCGTTTGATCTCTCTGCCGTCCCGGCCGGGGGTCTGGTCGTGGAAGTCCTATCCGCATCCCTAGACCCGTACCTGCGCGGCCGGATGCGCGAGGCGCACATCCCATCGTACTTCCCAGCCTTTACGCTCAACGAGGCCGTGGAAAACAACGTGATCGCGCGCGTCCTGAGCTCCGACGACGAGGGCTACAAGGCGGGCGACGTTGTGCGCGCGTTCCTGCCGTTTGCCGAGTACGCCGCCGTCCCGGCCGAGAAGCTGTCGAAAGTCACGAAGATCGACGACCCGTACGGCCTGTCGCCGGACCTGTTCCTGGGGCCCCTGGGGATGCCCGGCCTGACGGCATACTCGTCGCTGCACAAGATCGGCAAGCCGAAAAAGGGCGAGACCATCTTCGTCAGCTCGGCGGCGGGCGCCGTGGGGCAAGTCGTCGGGCAGATCGCTGGGCGCGAGGGCCTGACTGTGATCGGGTCCGTGGGCAGCGATGAGAAGCTCGATTTCATCCTTAACGAGCTGGGCTGCTTCGACGCCGGCTTCAACTACAAGAAAGAAAAGCCCGCCGACGCCCTGAAGAGGCTTGCGCCCCAGGGTCTGGATATCTACTATGAGAACGTCGGCGGCGAGCACCTGGAGGCGGCGCTGGAGCATATGAACATTCGTGGCAGAATCATCGTTTGTGGCATGGTGCGTATATCTCATTCTCTCTTTCCAGGTTTCTTTCATGTCAAGCTACAACTAGCTATTCATCCGCAATCATTCCACTGTCTCATACACCCCGAAACCTCTTGCTGACCGGCCGGTTAAACAGATCGAGGGCTACAACAAGCCTATGGAGGAGCGCTACGGTGTGCGAAACCTGCTGGAATTCTTTGCCAAACGTCTCTCGATGGCCGGCTTCCTTGTAGGCGACGAGGACTTCGGCCCGGCCTACGCCGAGGACCACAGGCGCGACGTGCAGAAGTGGATCGCCGACGGTACCTTCCGGCCTAAACTGCACATTACCCGCGGGATTGAGAACGCGCCCGAGAGCTTGCTGGAGATTTTCCAGGGAAAGAACTTTGGGAAGGCTGTCTTGAAGATCAAGGAGTAGGTACGCGCTGGTAGGGGAGTGCGTCGGATACAATTAGCAGCGACGCGGAGCCGGCTTGACGGCGTCGGGTGTACTTAACGACTTGAGCCTAAGACTGGCCTATTTGCATACACGACAATTAGATATTTAGGTCTCTTAAGGGGCTCTTTAAGCGGTTGCTGGAACCTTAGAGGAAGTCTATCTCAGTATGTTCAAGTAATTGCTCAAGCACTTTGTGGCTTACTGCAACCCCAGTCCGTTACCGCAGACAATATAATTCTGAGGGAATCATAGGCGGGGAGGTGTGCAATGGAAGCTGCGTGAGCAAGGGATATGTATTCGAAGTCTACCAACCCATCTCTACTATTGGACCGATACCGGAAAAACAGCAACACCCCACCAACAGATAAGTAGTGAAGACAACAGTTTACAAATGCGGATGGCGTTTCCTCTCATACTGGCACCACCCTCCAACCGAGTGGATATGAGTAACACGTCATCGAGCCGCGGACACCGACACTACCCTCATCGCTTCTCTGGATCGAGGATCTCAGTATATCCGTGAGGTCAGTGCCGCCAAAGTAGATGGGGTCGGAGGTGGGCGGCGTCTCGGGTTTAACCTGGAGCGCGCAATGCCCGTGCGAGAGCAGCGTGTTGAAGTGCGCGGTCGAATAGTCGGCGAGCAGGAAGTCCCGCGGCGTCGACAGCAGGGAGCTTCTGAGAGACGCGCAGTCGTCGATCCAGCCGGCGGGCGCCTGGATGTCACCGACGACGCCGAAGCTGGAGGGGCCGCAGTAATCCGCCGGCTGCGACGTCTTCGCGTACCAGGCCCAGCACTCGGGCGGGTTGATGGGCGTGGTAGGGGACTCGACGAGCAGGCACGTCGGTGCCGTCTCTTTCGCCTCCGACCGAACTGGCGTGGCGGGTAGGCTGAGCGCCGTCGTTGGCAGCGCGAGCGCTGAGAGGACTTGCCGGGGGCGCATCTTGTTGCTCTGTCTTGATATATGGCTCTTCGTGCACCCTAGTTTCAGAGATTCTCTGGCTGGCTCAGAGCATGGAACCGACGATAGAAACAGGTCTGCACCCCCATTTTATAAGCGTGATGTATGAGACGGCAAGGCCCCCTTACCACGAACATCGGCCCCCCAATGCTGCAGGGCATGCAGGAGTCAGTCACAATCAGTTTCGCCATGTTATAAGGTTATCACGGGGTCCATTTGTGATGTAGTCGGGAGACATCGTGATAAGCTGCCCAATCAGCGTGTGGATAGGACTCCGGTTGGATGTTCGGCGGTTAGGCAGCCAGGGCACCAATGAAATGATCAGCGCAGTTGTGCTACGCAGCCAATAAGGTCGCTGGTAAGGTTTGCGCTGCATCTTCATCCCAAGCCATCACGTATGGCCCCTTAAACCCCACTGCGGGCGAAGACGCATCGATACTCCTTTAGAACAGTTCAGCCCCTGCAATCTGGGGTCGCGAAGTGCCGACCCCACGCTCGGGGAAGATCGTTGCTATAGGGGCGCGGCGACCTCTTACAGCACATAAGCGTCACACGACCATAGATGTCCAATTATACTGTTATTACTGTTACTACTGCTGCAAACCCAAAAATAATTGAAGATGGGGGAGGCCTGCATAAGTCCGCATCAACCCTGTGTCATGCGTATAGTCTTACTGGCATTCCACCTAAGGCCTCTGTCGTATGCATCTAATGGCATAGAAACATTGATGCCAGGATCTACGGGATATGCTATTAACAATCGCCGAATAGGGGGGAAGCAGCATATGAGCCTTTTGGGCATTTTGGGGAAAGGGAGACGCCATAGGAGGTGGTAGGTGGAATGTCGTGCTCTGCTGACACCCCCTAGTCCTGTTCTAGCCAAATCGTGAAGCTGCGCCGCGGGACAATGTTAGAATCACGTGAACCTCAACAAGGTCAATGAATCTCGTTTCTGCTGACCACTGCCTAAACAGCTGTGCCTAAAAAGCATGTTTGTTCGGTAACTTCCAACCTCAATTGCTGCCAGAGCGCGCTGATCATGAGGCGACCAGCAATCAGGTTCCCCGCGCTGTCCCTGGCATTGAGGCCGGCGGCTTGATCCTTCAGTCTCGACACTTTCGTGACGGACTACTGGCACTATGCGCACAACCACCCGGCAGATACGACATCGCAGGCCTGTCTGGACGCGTACGGCATTCCCATCGATTGCGACATGACGTTTTGGGAATGGTCTCCTCCAATAGTCCGAATTTCAATCCGGGTCCCCGAAGACCTTGAGCGCACTTGTGTACAGACGTGTGCCGACTCTCTCAAGTCGTGGGTGTAGAATGTCAAGGCGGTCTGTACACAACCTGGAGATGGGGCCCTCGTAAGCTCAAGTGTGAGGCCGCGTCCACCGGTGCCCGTCGCCACCGTCGGCGAGGTGTTTCAGTACAAGTATGCATGGACTTGTTCACGGAATAGGTAAGTTGACAGCGAAGAGCCCGGTCCTTGCCAATGCTAAACAGGCGCTTGCATATATTAACTCGGGCAGGAGTGCTTTGAACTACCTCATGAATGAGGAATAGGCCAGTGATGATATCACGTGTGGCAACGGGTGCGTAGAGCGGTTCTTCACTCTCGCGCACGATCTTTCAGGCTCTTACTGCCAATTCCCTATCTACGAGCTTGCTGATAAAAGTGACTGGTGGAAAACGCAATTCGAATTGGGCTGGGAAACGATGCTCAAGTGTCGCCTCAGTGAGCCTGCTGAAGGGACATCCCGTAGCTCACGATCTGCGACTACACAGGGTCCTACATCAACGGTGACTACTAAGACTATGCGGACAACAGATGCCGAGACCAGGTCGATGCAGGGTCTAATCTATAGTAGAAGCTCCATATCTGAGTCGGGACGAACCTTTGTCGCTGCCCCTGAAGCCTCAAGTGTCACCACCGAACTCTCTACCGAAACACCTAACAGTGCTGCCGGGCGTATAAGAGCGCCGCCCTGGGGCATGTGGTAACCCTAACTCATGTCCAGGATATATGCTTTAGTAGTTAAATCACTGCCAAATTGCGACTGTCAGAATATAAATACTTAGTATCCCTGCTGTGTTAATACCCCTTGTGCTGCTTAATCCCAGCTCCCATTTGCCGTAGACTAGGGAGCGGGAGCATCGTCCGGCTTTTTCGACTAGTGCCTTCTTAGTTTCAATTTAAAGGGCTCTCCTGTTTCGTCCCTAAACTTTCTAGCCGATTTCGCTGCTGTGTATTTTCTTTATCGGCTTTTCTGTCGCGCTCTTCTTTCTCCTTTCTCTTCTTCTCTCGTTTCCTTAGTATCTTCTCAAAAAGACGAACGTTGTGCTTTTTAAGCTTTTATAGTTCGAGGGCACCGACATCCACCACTTACAGATGCCCGTGCGCTCCGGGAAGGGGACGAAAAGGACTCGAAGAATAAGTGTTGCCAGCGAACATGTCCACATGCTAAATGCGGTGGTTATTGTACGGGGGATGACTACGGCTGTCAGTCCAACTATTATAGGAAGTTAATGCATTATCATCGCTTAACCCCGTTTTACCCCTTTACCCCTTTATTGAGCCAACGGCCCGATCCAATGCTCTCTTGAAGCAGTATGAAATATCTGCTATCACCTCTCGTGTTAACAAGACCATCCAAAGTCAAAGGTGGCTTCCACCCGATTAGAA